>LR991067.1:1764512-1972847 GCA_905163555.1 Notocelia uddmanniana
GGCTGAAGAATCTTCGCACTTAGTTCAACTTAAGCACAAGGTCTTTATTCCGCGTGGCAGTGTCAAAAGTCCGTATAGCCCATATGATAGCCGACCTCCGGTAGGAGATGGCACTTAAAGAAGAAGAAGAACGTACGCAAAATAATTACATAATTAGGTAATGTACACAACATTGTGACAACAACACTCGTACTAATTTAGCCTCGTCAATTATTCGTGCAAATGGATAGTAGATGAGAGTGCTAATAAAATGCTCCATAGGAAGAGAAGAATGTATGTATTCAACTTCTGCTACCTTACAAATTTCGAATGAAATTTTATCGATGTGGAGTGTATATAATTTGTCGGCCTGTTTAGCCTAGTTGGTAGTGCCATTGCCTCCGAAGCTAGAGGTCCCGGGTTCGATTCCCGGTAAAGGCATTTGTATCTGTGGTGAGCAGAGACTTTTGTTCCTGAGACTTGGATGTTTTCTATGTATTTAAGTATATATCTATTAAATATATCGTCGTCTAGTACCCATAACACAAGCCTTGTTGAGCTTACTGTGGGACTAGTTCGATTTGTGTAAAAATGTCCCCTAATATTTATTTATTTATTTATACAGGGTGTGGCCTGTAATAGGAGCAATAAATTTAAAGGACGCTTCCTTAGAGCATCTGCAGTAACCTCTTGTGTCCAAAAAAAATTCATCTTTTTTCAATTGGGAGAAATTTTGATCTAAAGTTATGACCTCCAAGTAATGGATCTTGACACCCAGAGATTATAGCGCGGCAGTCAATGCTGATTTTGAGGTTGCTTCAAGTTATGACTCATAATCTTTTTCGCATTTTTGGTATAAAATAATGTTTTGGGGAATTTTTTATTTTTTTTTATAAATTTTTAGTTTTTATGAATAAATTGTTATTAATATCACTCCAGTAGAGTAAAAAAGTACAATTAAGCTACATTTACGAAAAAAAATAAAAAAAAAACTTTTTTTTTCCAATTAAAATCATTTGGAAATAATTGCTGGAGAGCTCAATAGTGTACAGTTTAATTTTTTGCTCCTATTACAGGCCACACCCTGTATAAGCTTATAAAGCAGCCCTTACTAGTCTGTGTTATAAAGCTTAAATATTTTGCGTGAAACTAAACGTTTGCACGGTACGTTGACATCGCTGTCAATATAAAAATGCAAATGTCAAATGGGTTTTTCAGGTTAATTATATCCACCATATCAGCCCTAGGACGTCCACTGCTGGACATAGGCCTCCCCCAATTTCATGGGGGGTAAATGCCATAATCGCCACGCTTGCCATGCGGGTTGGCGATCGCAGTATCTCCACCGCACTCTAGGAATGCTGCTGCCCATTCCCCGGTGGTCTTGGTCGTAGTTTTAGGACATACCCGGGTCCATTGTATATTTATATAATTATGTGTAGTTAATAACTATATATTACGATTTGCTGTTAATAGTAATAGTCTCAGTAGATAATTTCGACCCTACCACGGGACGGTAAAAGCTATCGTGCGGCTAAGCAGAATGTAAGGGATTCATTGAAAACTGAATATCTTCGAATGACAAAGCCGCTCCCTACATAATATAATATGCCACTTTTTACGAGTTAATTTTGTTTTCTTATTTATAATACGGATAAATTTTGGTGTGATTGCTAATATCGAATGTTAGTAAGTAAAATTGTGTAATAAACGATATTTACTAAGTTACCTATTTTGTTTTATTGTCAGAAGAATGTCATGCCCATATTTATTAAAAACTAGCATTTGCCCGCGGCTTCGCCCGCGTACTAAGCAAAATTTTTGGCCGTCTACAAAAAACAGGTTCGTATGTTTGTCCACGATTATCTCGCGTTTGGCTGAACCGATTTAGATGCGGTCTCCAGAAAAGTAGTTGTTACATTCTGGAGGTTTCGGTATACGAAGTTTGGTGATTGTGATTCATTAACAGATGAACAGATGAAAAGTCAGTATACATTCTGCGATCCGGAAAACTGTTGAATTACATTTGATTTTGGCAAAAATAAGGATCAAAAACTATTATCATACATTTCCGCGAAGAGAGAGAGAATTTAGAGCGCTCGTGGCCCAGCGGCACCCGCCTACCGCGTGCGGTGTGCGAGGTTAAGCGTGGGCGCAGGTCAGTTCTTGGATGGGTGACCGCTTTGAGTGGTTACTAACTGACTCTCGTGCTTTGGAAGGCACGCTAAGCCGTTGATCCCGGCTGCAATCGTTAGGCCAAGTTAGAGGCCTTCGAGCGGCTTGCGAACTTCTAACAGTCAAGTTGCCCACTCACTTGACAAAGGGGGGTCGAAGTTGCACGACGTGCGACGTGCGACCCTGGGTGGTGCTAAAAGTGCAACAAAAACTGGAAACCGTACTTGTCTTCTCGAAAATCTCACGTTTCGTAAATAAATACCATACGATAAAAAAAAACTAAAGGTTGATTTAAATGGAAAAAAATATCGGAACCTCTGTGTCGTTTTTAAAAGCAAATCCATAGATACCCCACACGCCTATATAGTAACATTTAACTTTTTTGCATACAGGCATGTATGGAGTGCCAAATTTTACCTCAGATTTGTATTAAGAGACCTCTCGGACGCTCAGATATCGATTTTGAACGAAATCGGGACGAAAATGAAGAATAGCAATATGGCCGCCACTTTTTCCAAATTTTACCTCGGAGTCGTATTAGGGGACCTCTCGGACGCTTAGATGTCGATTTTGAACGAAATCGGGAGGGAAATAAAGAAAATCAATATGGCCGTTACTTTATTCAAAGTTTAGGTACCACGGATTTCTTTTAAGAGTCCTCTCGGACGCTCAAATATCGATTTATGTCGAAATCGTATCGGACGGCAGTGATTAATAAAACCACTTACAATACATTGAATCAAAAAAGGTCGTATTTTCATATCCGGAACTCACGGCACTTCATGCACCTTTAGACCTTATAATGAACTTACATGCCAAATTTGGTATCTCTCGAACCAGCAGTTTGGGCTGTGCGTTGACATGTCACTCACTCAGTTAGTCAGTTTCTTCTTGTAATTTGGCACATACTTTTAAGTTTTCCTGCCCGCAATATTAAATTTCAAAATCAAAATCATAAAAATCACACCCATATTGATATTTAGACATTCCAACCCCCTCGGACCCCAACAGAGGGGATGATATTTCACGTCCTCCACGTGGGATTTTAAAATCATTGTTGTTTTCGTAATCAGCGACCCGATAAACCATAGAAACAACACCCATATCGATTTTCAGAATTTGTCACCAGATTTCGCCCTTTTAGGGGTAGATTTCTCAAAAAACCTGAAACACATGTTTACTCATTTATCGTTAGAAATACTCCTGTGAAATTTCGAATAAAATAGTCCAACAAATCTTAATTCCCCATACAAACTTCGGACCCCCATTTCACTCCCTTAAAGGGTTGAATTTTGAAAAATCCTTTCTTAATGCACAACAAGACCTTATATGGAACCTATATACTACATTTGGAATCTCTAGAACCAGCAGTTTGGGCTGTGCGGTGATATGTCACTCACTCAGTCAGTCAGTTATTTCTTGAAATTCGGCACAATCTTTCAAAAGTTCTCATGTCCACAATATTAAATTTCAAAATCGATGCCATTTTCGTAATTAACGTCCCAAAAAACTATAAAAACGACACCTATATTAATATTTAGACATTTCATCCCCCTCGCACCCCAACAGGGGGGATGGTATTTCACGTCCTCCACGTGAGATTTTAAAATCATTTTTGTATCCGTTGTCAGCGACCTGGTATATCATAAAAACAATACCCATGTCGATTTTCAGAATTTGTCACCACCTTTCCCGCTTTTAGGGGTTGATTTCTCAAAAAACCTGAAGCACGTATTTCTTCATTTATCGTTAGAAATTCTCCTGTGAAGTTTCGAATAAAATAGTCCAACTAATCTTAATTCCCCATACAAACTTCGGACCCCCATTTCACCCCCTTAGGGGTTGAATTTTGAAAAATCCTTTCTTAGTGCACCCCTACACCTTATAAGGAACCTACGTGCCAAATTTGGAATCTCTAGGACCAGCGGTTTGGGCTGTGCGGTGATATGTCACTCACTCAGTCAGTCAGTTATTTCTTGAAATTGGGCACAATCTTTCAAAAGTTCTCATGTCCACAATATTAAATTTCAAAATCGATGCCATTTTCGTAATTAACGTCCCAAAAAACTATATAAACGACACCTATATTAATATTTAGACATTTCATCCCCCTCGCACCCCAACAGGGGGGATGGTATTTCACGTCCTCCACGTGAGATTTTAAAATCATTTTTGTATCCGTTGTCAGCGACCTGGTATATCATAAAAACAATACCCATGTCGATTTTCAGAATTTGTCACCACCTTTCCCGCTTTTAGGGGTTGATTTCTCAAAAAACCTGAAGCACGTATTTCTTCATTTATCATTAGAAATTCTCCTGTGAAGTTTCGAATAAAATAGTCCAACTAATCTTAATTCCCCATACAAACTTCGGACCCCCATTTCACCCCCTTAGGGGTTGAATTTTGAAAAATCCTTTCTTAGTGCACCCCTACACCTTATAAGGAACCTACGTGCCAAATTTGGAATCTCTAGGACCAGCGGTTTGGGCTGTGCGGTGATATGTCACTCACTCAGTCAGTCAGTTATTTCTTGAAATTGGGCACAATGTTTCAAAAGTTCTCATGTCCACAATATTAAATTTCAAAATCGATGCCATTTTCGTAATTAACGTCCCAAAAAACTATATAAACGACACCTATATTAATATTTAGACATTTCATCCCCCTCGCACCCCAACAGGGGGGATGGTATTTCACGTCCTCCACGTGAGATTTTAAAATCATTTTTGTATCCGTTGTCAGCGACCTGGTATATCATAAAAACAATACCCATGTCGATTTTCAGAATTTGTCACCACCTTTCCCCCTTTTAGGGGTTGATTTCTCAAAAAACCTTAAACACGTATTTACTCATTTATGGTTAGAAATACTCCTGTGAAGTTTCGAATAAAATAGTCCAACTAATCATGTTTCCCCATACAAACTTCAGACCCCCATTTCACCCTCTTAGGGGTTGAATTTTGAAAAATTCTTTCTTAGTGCACCCCTACACCTTATAAGGAACCTACGTGCCAAATTTGGAATCTCTAGGACTAGCGGTTTGGGCTGTGCGTTGATATGTCAGTCAGTCAGTCAGTCAGTCAGTCAGTCAGTTTCTTCTTTTATATATTTAGAAGATGGTCTGAAATTGATGCAAAGATTGCCAAATAGGTAATGTAACTATTATTTCATTATTAATTTCCTTATTTTTGAATTAGTTTCAGAAACGAGCTTGAAATGTATTTTAGTGGTTTATACATGCCGCCGAGCGGTTGTGCGGTTAGTTTTGTACTAATACCACTATGGCGCTACAATCTACGTGGAGAATTTCACTGATATCTCTATCTCAGTCTATATATTGTACTTTGTGATCTTTGCCAGGGGCCTTTCAGCTCGACGTACGAATCCTTTCAGCTCGAAGTACGAATTTTTCTATGGAAATGTTAGTTAAACTTGTTTGTACCAGATGTCACTGGGTGCTAACTCTATCGCACTTGCATATTGAAGTGACAGAGATGCAGCGTTAGTGCGGTTAGTTCTTACTAAATACACAGCGGCGCTACGATCTATGTGGAGAATTTCACTGATATCTCTATCTCAGTATATATGATGTCTGTGCAAAATCCAAACAGCTCAAGATATGTTTTTTTTATCGAGTTTTTTTTAATGGCACTGCGCTCTTGGCGCATTCAGCCAAAACACGAGTAAATCAAGAGGAAATGGTATTGAAAGAATAAACGGATAGGACGACAATTCGTAAAACAAGGAAAGAATCAGTCAAGGAGTAATAATATATATTAAAGTTTCATATTTGAGATATAAAAAATAATATAAGGCTTTAGATATAAAAAGGATACTTTTTGGTTTTTATTGAGTTTTTTCTTAGTTTTTTGAGATGTACAGATAACTCAACAAAAGAAAAGCATTGAATAATCATGCCAACATTTTAAGGAATAAATCTGTTTGAATAGAATCTAGTCTACCCAATGATATTTTAAAATATCATTGTCTACCTGATAGAAAAATACACCTTATGTTTGTCATTGTTTTTTTTTTTACACTGGCTCCTCCATGTCCACAGACTACTAAGAAGATACTACATGTCGATTTGTCAGTTTTACGTCAAAACATCCAAAACAATTCATAAATTAGTGATTTGATTAGCATTTGTTAGGTTAATAAAGCACTATTGCCTCGCAATGCTTACATTATGGAATTTATTTGAAGCCACATTACTATGTCTCAACGCAGTATGTGTACTTCACGAGGAAAGGTTTATGCAGAAAAGTAAGCATAACCTCCGTCCTAACTTATAACTGCTGTTGTATTCAATAAGGTTCTAAAGTGGTATTTATTTTGTATTTCAGTGGGATGGGGAGCTCAAAGTCACAGCCAAGGTTTCGAGGACCAGTCAACAGTGAAATACCAGATACTAAACTTAGTTCGGTCCATAAGAACAGTAACAAGAAGTAAGTCATTTTTTTGTACTTACTTATTGAATTAGAAAAAAAACATTTTTCTAGCTGATACTTATTACATTTTATATTATCTTATTAGTTTTTGGTTTGTTTGACTGCCAATCATGTTTATATAGCACAGAAGTGTTTTTTTTTCTTTCAAAAAAAGAATCTATTATCTTTATTTTTCAAAAAGCAAATAAATATAAAAAAGAACAGACAGTTGTATATATGTATAGTGGGGTTTGAGGGTGATGTTGGGTAGAGCTGCCCCATTGTTGAAGCCGAAAAAAATATTTACAGATCTGAATCTGTCTTATTTCAAAATGAAAGACCGCTAAGAAGAAATATCAAAACAAACTCGACAGTCCGTCATTTTCTCGCAATATATGCTTATTACAATGATAATACTTAACCTTCTGTATTACCGATTTTTTTTTTTACAATAATTACACAGTGTATTCAAAAACAATTTTTTTTCGCCAAACTGCATGACACTTTTTTGGCGAATTGTAACACTCAAAACACTTCCATGTATAAGATATTGAGATAGACAATAATGGGACATTTCTACCTATATTACCAGTACCACTAGTGTAAGTGAGAGAATAAGTCTGTCTTAGACTTGCTTGGATATATGGAGCTAGTAGAATATCTATCTAATAGGTTGGGGAAGTTGAGTAGTAATTTTTAAAATTATGATTAATAATATTTTTTTATTTGTTTCAGTTCCGCTGATTCTGTTGAACATACTGACAATCATATTCAAGTTACTATTGGGATAACAGTGTTAAAGAAGTAAATATTGTAACAAAGTAAAAAAGAGTTCTACTTCAGGAGGGCTAGTGCTAATCCTATTTGTCTTTACCCAAGAGTCCGCAGTGTGAGCAGATACGTAAGATGCTAGTATGAATGGCACTTTCTTTATCCCTTTTCCGAAAGGACAAACGGGTGGTGTCCTAAGTAAAATAATAATATTATAATTAATCTGTCAGTTAGATTACCAAGATTAATTTAAAAAAGTTACAAAGATAAACTGCAAAAAAGTTTAGGAATCGTTACATCATGTTATGTGAAAATAAAAAGTATAGCATGGTGGACGTCACTCAGAATTTGAATGAGCTATATCTTCAACATATTTAATTAAATTGAAAAAAATAAAAAACCAATTATATTTTTCAGGATACTAGCTTAATGCTATATACTTATATGCTGTCTGGTGTAAATGCAATCATGTTAGCTAAGCAGACGGATAAATATACCAATGTGTCCTGTACATGTTATACTAGCAGCAAATTTTTTTATTTTTATTTGTGGCAATGTAAAACAGTGGAAATTGATAAATCATCATATTTGGGTGGGGACAATGGGATCTTCGGCCAGGAGCATGTCAGTATTTACCATTAGCACAATATTTCCTAATCTTCTTTCAATAGTTAACATTTAAAAAAAAGAAAAGCTATTATGTGATCAGTGATAAATACTAGCATGCTTTAATTTTTAAGAACAAGTATTCTACCCTGTGTTTTTTATAGGAATACATTTCCAACAACTTCCCTAATGGGAATTTTTTTAGAGATGCACCAAATATTTGGTTACTATCCGGTATCCGGCCCTTATTTTAATATCCGGCCGGATACCGAATAGCAACATATTATCAGGCCGGATACCGGATAGTGAACTTTCTTGATTTTAGAATAAAAAATGGGATTTACAAACAGTCATGGTCATAATCGAACTAGTTTATTCTAGTGAAACTATTTTAACTTAATAATTTTTATAATAAAACTATTTTAAGGCCGAGCCACACCGAATGCGTGCGCAGCACGTGCGCGTGTGCGTGGCGTGCGCGTTGTATCGTATGAAATGTCATAGCAGATGACACACCGCTTGCGTGGCGTGCACGCGTGCTGCTCACGCAAGCGGTTTGTCATCGACTACAACATTTCATACGATACAACGCGCACGCCACGCACACGCGCACGCGCTCGTGCTGCGCACGCATTCGGTGTGTCTCGGCTTTTAAGAAAGTTTGGTGATCAGTAAAAAAGCGTGTTACCTACTTGCTTCACTACGAAACAGTTCAAAGCCTGCACGACGCACACCCGCAAAACTCAAAATGTAGGCATACTCGTAGTTCCGCGGGCCGAATATTCGGTGGCCGGATACCGAATACTCTGCAGGTGGTCAGGCCGAATATCCGGTATCCGGCTAAACAACTGTTGCATCTCTAAAATTTTGCCTTAGCTGGATCTAGTTCAGACATTGAACGTTAGCCTATTAACACAGGAATGTCATAATGTGTGTGTGGCACTGGATGTGTTAATACTGTTAATTTTCTTAATATATTTACTTTTATGACAATTTATAATGCTCTTAGCACTGTTACAACCTATTTCGCCATTACCATGTCAATGTTCGGAATTATCATCAAAACCATTCAGAATAAATATTTGTGCATTGAAAACTTTTTTTTACTCATCGCATGAAATTTGTATTTTATGCAACTGTTATATAATAAGGGTTATTAAAATTTGAAAATCTCAAAATCCTTTTGTTACTAAAGACTCGAGAATTTAAATTCCGAGTCCGCAGTAAGCTCAGTTCTCCAGACAAGCGTAGTTTCGCTCTCATTTTAAAATGGCATGCTGGAATAATTTGAACATTTGTATACACAATGGGATCCGGTATATCTAGGTCGGAAATTAGTTTCTTTTGCTTGATATTATAATGGAGAAAAAATAATGCTATTATTAAGGTTTTCATACAAGACAAGACCAAAAAAATTCAAAAACTCGCTGTATTTTATTTCTTTTCGAATTTCTAGCAACAGAAACTAATTTCCGACCCAGATATAGCGGATCCCATTGTGTATACAAAGTTTCATGTTATTTCAGCAAGGCGTTTTAAAATGAGAACGAAACTACGTTTGTATGGAAAATCGAGTTCGGTCGAATCGATATGGTGGCAGAATGCGGGCATTGACGTGTGCGTCTTTTAAAAATAATAACAGTTGTATAATGTATGTATGGAAATCCATTTCGATTCTCCCACCATTCATAATCATAGAGAGGAGAGACTTACATTTGTATAAAAAGTTTATTGTTTCAATACTGCTATCAGTCATTTCATAGCGCGTAGCACAAGCGACCGCGCACACATCGCCGCGTGTATGTGTGCGTGAGCCGCGGATGTACCTTTTGTATGGAGTGTCCTTACCCGGTGTACCCTGTCACAACTGTTCCTAACGGCCGCACTTGCCCTACCCGGTGTACCCTGTAACGGCCCTATGGTACGCATTTCAGCCACCCTCAGGCATGACTGCATGAGACGACTTGCCCGTTTTGTTCAAATGCGTACGCGGCTCACGCGACGAGTCGGCCGTAGTCGGTCTTTTGACCGTGCTCAATGCTCAACGGCGCCTCGGTGTTCGTGCCTCGCGTAATTTGGACGTGTATCTGAGCAAATTAAGGACAGAAGTTGACAGAACAACACGATTTAACTTGTTTGTGCTCGAGACGTGTTCGTATTTCAGCACTACATTAATTACGAGTTTGTAAAGTTTCATCCACCACCACACGTTTTTGCGCACAATATCGGTTCGCCGCGAGCTCGCTGCCGCACCCGAGCATGTTTATGTACAAATGTTTTCCTCGCGAGATGTTTCGGAGCCACTTAGAAGGCAATCCAAAAAGCTAGGTGTGCTCAATAGAGCAAAGCGATACTTCACCCCTGGACAGAGACTTCTATTTTATACATATAAGTCACAAGTTCGTCCCCACATGGAGTATTGCTGTCACTTCTGGGCGGTAGCACCTGGATACCAGCTTGCGCCTTTTGACTCGCTTCAGACACGTGCTGTGCGAATCATGGACGATTCCAAACTCACTAACGATATTGAACTGTTAAGTTTAAGGAGAAACTTTGCCTCCTTGTGCGTGTTCTATCACTTTGTATAATCGGTTGTGCTCCGAAGAACTATTGGACATGATACCCACGGCCGCTTTCTAACTACCATCGCACCGCTCGCCGTCAGCAGGGCGGCATTCATCCTCACACCTTAGAACCTAAATGGTCGCGTACGGTACGGTTCCAGAGGGTTTTCCTCCCTCAGACGCTCCGGTTGTGGAATGAGCTCCCTGCCGAGGTCTTCCCGAGGGATTACAGTACAGCATGGGGTTCTTCAAGAAAGGTGTGTATAATTTTTTAAAGGGTCGGCATCGCGCACTTGACACCCCTGGTGTTGCAGGCGTCTATAGGCTGCGGTGACCGCTTACCATCAGGCGGGCTCTACGCTTGTTTGCCACCGATGTGGTATAACTAAAAAAAAACCTCACACCTCAGAACCGAAATGGTCGCGTACGGTACGGTTTCAGAGGAATTTCCTCCCTCGGACGCTCCGGTTTTGGAATGAGCTCCCTGCCGAGGTTTTCCCAAAGAGAACTATTATATTAATCTGTGCCCGAGGATCTACAGCATGGGGTTATTCAAGGAAGGATTGAAGAACGCGCATGTGACAACCATGCAGTTGCAGGCGACGTGGTATAAAAAAAGAGCTTGCCTTGCCGCTCGGGGCGAGCACACTACGGGCTATTATATTCTATATATTCTATGCAGGGTTCGGCCGCATTGCGTACGCTCAACCTGCGCAGCTCTAAAAACGTATAAATCTTAGAGCATTAAAGTTGGTTTAATGCTCTAAGATATAAATAGAGGAACATGACAATCTGTTGCCGAAAATGCGAGACCAAAAGAAAGAGACTGTGGCAGATGCGTTTGCGGACGTCAAATACCTACCAAAGAGAATATAATCACTACGATACCTACCACAGCCCGGCTAGTATGATAGCTTATACCACAGAATAAGGAATAGTACAAGTCATCACGTTATATAGCCAAAATGTACTGAAACGTCACATAAAACGTGAAGGTATAAGCTATCATACTAGCCGGGCCACAGCCGGGCAGATGACCAAATTACGGTGTACCCTGAAATTACCCCTCTATACGTCCGCGGATGCATCCGGAGATGACGTCCGCGGACGCATCTGCGGACGTGTAGTGGAAGCTTTAGTGTACCTATCCCATTCTAATACGGGTAATATTACACTAGATTTACACTATCGTGTTCGCTATTCGCCTCGTAAAGCCGGGTCCACAGCGCCATGTTTTTCATGTTTGCAAACATCAAACATATTTTTCGAACACAAAATAGGCGTGGCCTCAATGTTAAGGCCGGTCCACTGCACCAAAAATCCAACAAAACATGTTTGTAAAACGTGTTAGTTGTTTACAAACATGAATAACATGGCGCTGTGGACCCGGCTTTAGTCGACGAAACATTCGTATACGAGTGCCGTTGTGAAACTACTGTTCACACATTCATGGGTTTATTCGCACACGAATATGGAGGACGTGAAAATAATAGCGGCATGCGCGCTACATCATCCGAATGAGCTCTATCTATTGATAAAAAGAACATGTATGTCTAAAATTCGCACCTCAATCCACTAGATTTTGTCTACACGTCGTTTTGGGTCGGGCAATAGCGAATGTGTGAACAGTAAGTTCGTGTTCACTATTCGTGGCCTTTGATTCGCGTCCGAAAAACCGCTCCCAACGCGAATGCACTAATCGCGATGCGAATAGCGAGGCGAATACGAATAGAGAATGTACTGTTTACACATGCGTATTCGTTATTTGCCTTGCTATTCGCCTCACTGTTCGTTCGAATGTGTAAATGCAGCTTTATATTTAAAGGATATTTTTCCATTGGTCTTCCAATTTGGGTTGCCATGAATAATTTTGACTTTGACAGTTCAATGTCACACTTTTACTAATGTTGCTATTATTAAGAGCGTATCTGTAAATCATAGGAAAAATATTGAGACTACGATGTTATAGCTTTGAATTGCAATTTTTAAGAATGTATATCCTACTTCGAGTACAAAAATTAAATGGAAGTAAAAGTTTGTTTATTAAGACCTACACCTGGAACATAGCGCCGTACCGTACGGAAGCGAGACTTGGACATTATCTCAGCAACATACAGAGAGATTAAGCGACTTCGAAATGCGTTGCTGGCGGCGAATGGAAGCCATAAGCTGGACAGAAAGAAAAACAAATGAAGAGGTTTTGGATTTAATAGGAGAGTAAATATGTTGGGGCACCTGATACGACATGACAATTACATAAAAACCATAATCGAAGGAAAGATAGGAGGGAGCAGGGGCAGGGGAAGACTGAGACGTGAGTTTATAGATCAAGCCAAAGAGAAGGTCAATGTGATGTCCTTAAATATATGATGATGATGATGATGAGTGTGTTCACATTATATCGGTGTAGTGTAGGGTCTGATACCGATAAAAATGTATGAAAATGCGACATTGTAAACGATATCGAATCGGGCTATGTGAATAGTGGGCATGTTTTCCATACGTTGTACTTGCTCCGATATTGGTATCAAATCCTACACCTGGGGCCTATTGCATAATTAGACTAATAATATTAGAATACAATACAAGTTACTGGTTACGAACTTACTAGTTGCGTTAATTTGTGTTGCATAAATATTTTAGGTTTTCACTAATAATATTAGAAAATTCTGTTGCATGAATTTATTACTAATAATATAGTTAAATTTACAAGCAAAATCATAATTATTTACAAGTGGTGATAAATTTTGTTGCATAATATATTGAAACAAACTTGTAATAAGGATACTAATATTATTAGCAAAACACAAAATTACAAAGTAACCATGCTGGCTGATTGAGTCAAACCTTTGCCTATATGTGGTTTATTCAATGAAAAGAAAAAATATTGGCGGGAAAAATAACGATGACATTAAACATTTTGAGAAATATCCAAAAGCGTAAAATGGTTGGTAAAAGAGAAGAGCAGAAAAAAATATAAATCAGTGTCTTATCAACAAAATAAAAACTATTTTCAAAAGTAAAATTGATTCTGTCCGTATATACCTTTTCGTGCCGCGGTACTAAATATTGATCAACGTCATCGTCTGATGAATGCAGCAAATCAAACATATTCAACGATTAAACTACAACTTAACTTCTTGTATGTAATTCGAAATTACCATGGTCCTTGGGTAAGTAGTTATAAATACAAATTACAAATAATTATTTGATTAAGTACTTAGACTCATATTGCTTGCAACAAAAACTAATAAAATGCACCAGTAATATTAGTTATTAGGACTTATATTATAGCACTTGTATTTTATTACTCGTATTTTAGCATGCAACAAAAATCTACAAGTTATAGGTTAAAAAACCAATATTATTAGCTTGTACTTTATTACTTGTATATTTGCCCCTTGTATTTTATTATGCAACCGAAAAGTACAAGTTACAACCAAAATCCCTAATAGTATTAGCTTGTACTTTATTGTGCAATAGGCCCCTGTATTATGTTAACACACGATTGATGGGGTAATAAAAAACTTATACACGCACATTTGTTAAAAAATGAACTTATATCCAGTAATTTATGCGCAACATCTGCATTCAATAAAAAAATACATTTTATACTCATAAATATATAATATGTATAATGTATATATGTAAGCGAAGAAAAATCGGAAAAAAATACATTATGAGTAACTCAAGATAATTTTAGTTCCAAATCATGGCAACACTGATAAAATGGCAGTAATGTAATGGCAGACCGTCGTTGCCGTCGCGGTGCAGCTGTTCGATAAGAAAGAAGTCGGTCGGAGTGTTTTGAAATAATTTGCGCATTTTGGTTGCTTACATTAATTTACCACGTGAAACAGTGATTTTTCAATGATTATAACCAAAAGGAAGTGTTGTTTTTGAAGTGGTAGTTTAATTATCTGAGGATTTTGCGTCACTCAGAGGCAAAGCAAAATGGATTTCAAAACAGCCGTTTTCAACGCAGCGAGAGATGGGAACCTAACGCGATTGAAAGTAAGTATTTAATAAGTATATCGTACAGCCGTAATTATCTTGAATTACTTATCAGTTTGCAGTGTCGATACGGTTGAAAATTATTTGGTTCATACTTACGTAAATAGTCTTTTTCGTTCGCCAAATGAAGTGACAGCTTGGAGTAAGTAACTGTAGAAATTGTGGACAGTTACCTGCATTCCGCTTGCTATTTACGAAATTAGGGTATTGAATAGTAACGTTTGAGATGATATTGGGTTCATGCTATTTTTGGTTCCAAACTGTTTTTAATCGACACGCTCTGGTATTTACTCATTGCAATGGTTTCGTATTTGTCAGAATCACCTTTCGTAACCTAATTTTACTAGCATTATTTATTTCTGCAGTAGTTATAAATAAAAGAAAACATGATTTCTTGTTTGAATAGGTACAAAATGTAGCTATTGGCTATGCTAATTAAGCTTCGGTGCATGTTAAAAACAGTGGTGGAGCTGATTAAAATAACCGCATGCTTTTAGGTAGACCACAATTTTGCAGAATGCTACCAAAGCAATTTTTCATTGCAGAAAGCAAGCAGTTTGCTCACTTTCTCATGAAATATAATTTGGTCGCATTCCACGTAATTGTAGTTAATTTATGATGTATATAATCAAATGAAAGCATTGATAAACAATAATACTAGTCCATAAACAACCAATTTTTAAAAGTGTTGTGAGAATGAAGATTTAGTTTGGAAGTGTGGTAGAGAAAAAAATATTTTTAGTAGTGGAGTATATTAAATAATTTTGATTATTATTATTCCATAGAAAAAAAAACCCAATATTTTTTAAGCTTGGGCAAGTACACAAGCACTTCTCCATTCAGAAGGGTATGTTATAATGCCCAATATATCTCTCTTTTTAACCGACTTAAAAAAAGGAGGAGGTCATTGAGTCAATTCGTCGGAATATATATATATATTTTTGTATGTTCACCGATTACTCGGAGAGTAGTGGACCAATTTCAGAAATTATTTTTTTGTTTGAAAGGGTGTGTTTTCTAGTTGGTCCCATTGTCACCAAGTCTGGATCTGATGACGGGATCTTGGAAAAATCGAGGGAACTCCTCAAATTATATACCAAGAGGATGGGGTAAGTAAGGCTACGTCCAAGGAACTTTTCAAATTATATAGCAGGAGGATGGGGTCTGGTAAAGTTTGGAGTCGGTGTTTTTTTGTTAAAAATTTACTTGTTAATTGTATCTAGTGATTATCAATACTGATTATCCAGATCCCCCAAATGTGTGGACCCTTAACCCCTTGAGATCCTGGGTTAGAATCCCGGTTAGGGCATTTGTTTCTGTGGTGAGCAAAAAATTTGTTCGTGAGACTTGGATGTTTTCTATGTATTTAAGTATATATCATATTAAACATATTGTCGTTTAGTAACCATAACACAAGCCTTATTAAGCTTACTATGGCACTGGTTTGATTTGTGTAAAATTTGTACCCTTATATTTGTTTATTGAATGTAGACAAGTAACTCTAGCTCGGCTTTTGATGTTGCAGAACTCAATACAATAAATATACAATTACTGACATTATATTATTATATGCCTACATAGTGTTCCACTGCTGGCCAAGGGCCTCCCCTCTTGATTGCCAACTGTCCCGGTTCCAACCTCAGGCCATCTATGTGATATGGCGCATCTAGCTTTAGTTAGTTTTGGACTAGGGTGATTTGTGTAATATTGTCCACAAATATAATGCAGGTGAATGTACATTGCGTCACAGTAAATTGAGACTTGTCTCAGTCACATTCATAACTCAACTTCCCATGATAACTTCCCTGTGTCTAGGAAATGGTTTCACCCTTACATAATGTCAACGCCTAGGTATGTTGAAGGGAAAGGAGACTTGTCTGCCTGCTTTGTGACTAGACTACATATTGCAATAACACAAGTAATTTTAAATAATTCTCATCATTATCACTACCCAAAGGTTGTCTGGAAGAGATCACTTTTGAGCGTGACAACCGCCTGTTGGCTACCATGTTTATTTTTTAATCTTTGTTATACAATGAAGTGATCTAACCTAAGAAATTTTACAAGGACTAACTGTTCATCAAATTAAATTTTACAAGGAATAACAAAACAATACATACATTTTTGGCTTATGATTATATACTGTCTAAACAGAACAAAAGAACAAATGGGCCTGGGGGGGCCATATATGGCGATTGACAGATGACCAGTGAACCAAACTTACCACTGAATGGATACCTAGAGACAAAACAAGAAAGTGGGGAAGACCCAAACTCAGATGGAGAGACAAGCTCGGGAGCTTCGACAAGTATTGGTGGAGAACGGGCCGGAGTAGGAGGGAATGGCAGGAATTGGGGAGGCCTTTTCTGCAGGGGCGGCATGCAAATAAGTACTAGTTTTTAGGAATTAAATGTAATTGCATGAAATAAAGGCTATTATTATTACTGTGTAAACATGTAGAAGCAGTCCGATTTTCGCGCTAAATATTCTCAGCCAAGTTACATGGCATTTCATTAAATTTAACTTACTTATAAATTAATGTTTCTAATTCCAATTACATGTAGTTGGAAATGTATTTATGTTGTTTCAATATTGTTTATACTTGGTCTTTTGTACTAGTCAATTATCGCTCAAATTATGTAAGTGTTCGAGTGAAAACTGGAGCGATATTCCTTCGCTCCTGCAGTAGAGAAATTGTGTAGGTAATAGTACATTACGATACAAGTGCAGAGAACAGGAAATTCGCAACGAGTGGTGATAAATTGAAACACGACCGAAGGGAGTGTTTTAAATCGACACGAGTTGCGAATTACCTATTCGCACGTGTATCGTACAACGTTTTACAGTACATATGGCTCTTTAAAGTTTCGACATATAATGTAGCACCATATGTACTGTAAAATAAATTTTGCCAGAGTAATAAGTTATTCAAATATACACAAAATGGGAAATGGCTTTTATTCCACCGTATAAATATATAAATACAGTTGTATCACCAATGGCAACAGGCTAGTAACTAGTTGATTGTTGATTTGTCTGTAATAGCGTTTCTCCACAAATTCCCTGCCTCGCACAGCTAAACTATGGAATGAACTCGCCTGCGGTATTTCCGGACTGATACGACCTTCAGTCTTCAAACTTTCAAAAAAAGAGCGTACTCCCATCTTAAAGGCCGGCAACGCACTTACAACCCCTCTGGTGTTGCGGCCGGGTGTCCATGGGCAGCGATAATCACTTACCATCAGGCCATTCGCCTGCTCGTTTGCCTCCTATTTCATGAAAAAAATCAGATCCCCAATCTCTACATAGCGCGAACACTGTTATTAATATTATGTTCAAGTTACTCTACCTAGTCTTTTCTTAGATAATTAATGGAACTATAGGTTTTTTATTATATCACATTAAATATATTTTCTTACCTGTGTCCGACCGTTTCCTAATTAAAAAAAGTTATAGTTATTCTGACATTTGTGAAGGCAGCGGCGCTAGGAGCATTCTGTTGGGAAAGTAGTTGGGAGAGCGATGACCCCATTTGAGCGTGTTTACTCGAGTTCACGCTTGGCTCCAACTGGAATTCTGGATGATGGTGTGGTTCGAAGACAAATTTGATGCTGTTTTGTTTTGGTGTGATCAAAGTTCAGTTCAGACGCTTTAAGTGTATTTGATTGCTGGAAAACGGGAACGAGTGATATTTTTCGTAGTCGAGGTCGTTTACATCGCGTGGAATCGGGGCAGAGAGATTTGGAATTTAGATTCGGTTTTCTGTCAGACTTATGACGTCAGAATTGGAATTGCATAATTTTTCTAACACGGTGATTTATTATCAACTGTCTTTTTTTAGGGTTTTAGGGAAGCTGATATCCTCACGCTTGTTTTAAAGGAATTTTAAAAAGAACGCGCTTTCAATTGATTTTAGGGGATCAACCCTTGGAAGTGGTTACTAACTGAGCACTCCTGTGCTTTGGAAGGCAAGTTAAACTGTTGATCCCGGCCGCATTTGGCACCAGTCAAGGCCTTTGGGCGACTTGAAAAGTGAAAACTAATAGTCAAGTTGCCCACTCATTTGACAAACCTAATCCCAAGCATGTGTACTTTCCCCCCTTAGGTTGAAACGTCAGATGGCAGTCGCTTCCGTAAAAACTTGTGCCTACGCCAATTCTTGGGATTAGTTAGCGGACGCCGGGCATCCTTCAGTATGCAACTGTATTTCGACAACGCCATGATGATGATGATGATGATATGCAACCCCTAAAAGCAAATGGGGAGGCTGACCCCCCTCTAATCCCTCGGACGCTCCGGTTTTGGAATGAGTGAGTTTTCCCGAGGGACTACAGTATGGGGACTATGGGGTTCTTCAAGAATTTCTTAAAGGGTCGGCAATACGCAAGTGACACTCCTGGAGTTGCAGGCGTCCATAGGCTGCGGCGACCGCTTACCACCGGACGAGCGTATACATTTCTTTTGCAAATATGTGCAAAACGCATGCCCCCCGTCACGGAGTGCTTCTGCGGTCGCTTGGGCCATCTAGCTTTATATCTCATTTCGGCAAACTCGTTTAGATAAATGATAATACAAACACATTGTTCACATTAACTGATGTACCATCTTCAGAATCACTTGTCATACAAAACCATAAACAAACTTTGGATCAATATAAATGGAAACGTATACTATTTATAAACATTGCGACATCTTAAACATAAACAATAAACATCACTAGATATTATAATGTTATCTAAAGATTTACAGACTATTAAGAAATTTCTCGTTTCTTATAATCCGAATTATCAGAGTTCATTTGCGGTCAAATGACCCACGAATGTGTACTTTATATGCCGGTGTTAGAGTTGGTTTATATCAAGTATGACATCTTCTTTTCTACGCATAATGTTTGATACAGGATCCCAGCCTCAGTAACATCTCGCATATTATGGACTTAAGTTTATAATTTATTATTCATTTATTGCAGCCATGTTTTATTAGTACATTGCTACATTGGCCGGGACGAAAGGGTTTCCCGGCCGAAGATATATAGACGGATAGGTCTGAGGCGGGCAACTTTCTCAAACATCCACCACCACCGCCATATCAGCCCTAGGACGTCCACTGCTGGACATAGGCCTCCCCCAATTTCATGGGGGGTAAATGTCATGTCTTGGTCGTAGTTAAAGGACATACCCGGGTCCAGAACCTAGTGGCAGAATTTCATGATGCCTTTGCCACAAATTTATGTGGAATGGAAATTAAAAAAGAGGACTGTGCCGGCCTAGGCCTGCAAGATTTGTATGAAATTCCATTAACGACCTCTTGTCCTAGCCGCACCTGAAACGTCATACTTCGCAGCCTATTATAAGGAACATAACATCAATATTTCATTGCATGTTTGAGAAAAAAATATTAACATAATTATGTTTCTCATGGACCCTGTCAGTGTATAAGAAAATAACTTATTTATTATATAATGTTGTTCTACTTCATACTTTTTTCAAACAGAACCTTTATAACATTTAACAATATCACATGAGTAATTCTTTACTCATGTGACAATATAATATCCTGCGGCCGCACATTAGGCTATGCTTGTTTCGTGGCGGCATTTCATCATCATCATCATCATGTCAGCCGAAAGACGTCCACTGTTGGACATAGGCCTCCCCCAAAGACTTCACAATGACTGGTCCTGCGCCACCCGCATCCAGCGGACACCCGCGACCTTCACCAGGTCATCAGTCCACCGTGTGGGGGGCCTGCCCACGCTACGCCTTCCGGTACGTGGTCGCCACTCGAGAACCTTTGTTATGGGGGATTTCAACGCGAAACTGGGCAAGAGAGACGGCGAAGAGCCGAGAGTGGGGCAATTTGGAGTTGGAAGTCGGAACCACCGGGGCCAACTACTGGCAGGTTTCTTGGAGAAGGAGGGACTCTACATGATGAACTCCTTCTTCAAGAAACGCGAGCACAGGAAGTGGACCTGGATGAGTCCCGACGGTGCAACAAAAAACGAGATTGACTTCATCATGTCGACGAAGAGGCATATATTCAATGATGTCTCTGTGATCAATGCGGTTAAAACCGGAAGTGATCATCGTTTGGTAAGAGGCACATCGTTTGGCTGTGGAACGGATTACCGTTGTCGTTTAGACAGTCTCAGTCTGTGGCATCATTCAAGGACAAGTTGAAAAAGTTGTGTCTCTCCAATGACTACTGTATGTATATGTATATATTATATAAGTAAGCATTCTTATTATGTATAATATATGTATTCATTATTTATTTTATTAGTCATTATATGTACTAGTATTTATAGTATTAATTAGTTTGTAGTACATAGGCAGTAGCTGTAATAATTACGTACCTATTTGTACACGTGTTAGTTTGTCTATCTTTTGGTTCCTGTCTTCCACTCAATTGCTCAAAGGTTAACTGGAAGAGATCCCTTATAGGGATAAGTTCGCCTTTGTACCGATATAACTGAATTTGTCTGTATTTTTACCGGTGTTTTGTGTACAATAAAGTATTTACATACATACATACATACACATTGAATATATGCGTCAAGCTAGAGCGCTCTCGACTGATGAAGTCCACGCTCCGTCCAGCGGCGGCATTTACATCCAATTAATTATACCTAACACATAAAAGCAAATAACACATATTAGCCAAATGTACCTATGTCGACATTATATATGTCGCTTCCTTGCAAAACCCAAATTGAGGCATTTGGAGCCAACATAAAAGAGTGCAGCTTGTAAAAGTGTAAAACAACAACTGTGCAAAAATTAATTTTGTACTAAAGCAGTAACGCTGCTAACGAAAATTTCAAATTAAAGGGAAAAACGCCCCCCTAAGGCGTTGTAAGAGGGAACTATTGAAGGATTTCGTGGACGAGGTTGGTTGTTCCGATAGCTCAGAGGCTAGAGCGATTGGCCGCGTATGCCAGATGGCGCAGGATCGAATCCTGCTCCGAGCATTAAATTTGGAACAACTTTGCATTCCTTAGATCTTTTTTACCAACTTCAATAGAAGGAAGGAGGTTCTCTGTTCGTCTGCATGTTTACTTGCTTTTTTTATGTATGTTCCCGATAACTCTTGACCACGTTGGCCGATTAATGATAATTTTTTTTTATTTCAAAGCAGGTACCCCGACTTTGGTCCCATATAAATTTGTTAAAGATCTGATGATGGTATCTAGGTGGAATCGAGGGAACTCCTCGATTTTGATAGGCACGCATATGCCGATTTCGGTATTTTCTGTAGGTAACCAAGCATTGGCTCACGGAAACCACAAATTGTGGCATAACAAGTATAAAATTGGACTGGTATTTTTTTGGTATAAATTATTTAGAGTTCCGTACTTCATAAGGAAGAAAGGAACCCTATTGTCTGTCTGTCTGTCTTTCAAGACCCTTTTTTTCAGGGATGCTTCAATGGCCATTCAAAGCATACTAAAAACATATGGCCATGCAAGACATACATTTACAATAATTCATAACAAATGACTATTGCTTAATTATGTGAATCGTATCGAGGTTAATATGTTATCGTATACTCGTATTTCTTGTCCATACACTTGATAAGGTCCAATGGAAAAAATATGTAAGCAGCCATCCATATTTCATACACACGTGTACGATACGAATACATACATATAAAAAAAAAAAAAATCAAAAAGCTATAACTGACATATCGTGGGTCCCTCAAGAAAAATCGTTTTAAATAGAAAGCAAGGCGATCACCACGTAAATTAATGTATAATCGCTCCATGGTCGTATGATTTGGTCGCACACGTGCGGGCAGCTTACGGCACGCCGTACATTTGACGGAAACCGAAAATATTTTCTGTTGTGACCTTTGACGGAACGCCATACGCCGCGCCGCTATCGCACGGTAACCCGTAGCGACCAGCCTTCACAAGGACTACATCGCCTTACCATTGGCCCGGCAGCTGGCGTATCCCAGGCAACGCCAAACAGTGCCTGCGCGAAACTCATGTCAGAGTTAGACAGTGTCAATCTGTTTGTTTTGATGTGTTTTTGATACATTTTTTATTACATTGTTTATTTTATTAGTCATATAAGTGAATCATATGAATGATCTATTAACTTAGATTTGTGCGGATGCATGCCTCGTCTCAACCCAGTGATAGCACGTCCCTAGCAAATCATACATGCCACTTATGCCAAAGAGTTTTTCAAAGCCGCCGTGGATTAAATATACACTATTCCAAAATTCATAGAAACTGTTTATCGCAAAACTTACAGGATATTACTCCCGCCACAACTTCAAACCATCCACAATGTACTCCCGACGCGACTCACCCATCAACCAGTTTGCACTGTCACCTCAGTCAGCTTAAAAATAACGTTCCTGTAATCAAAAGGATTCCACGCGGAGCCAGAATATGTGTCGCTACACGTCTTTCCCACCTTCTAGACAAGTGCGTGGAAACTAACAGCATTGAATCCTGGCGCGATCTCCTTTCTTTCGCATACTGCACCCTTCACACTACCACTACAACCGAAGATAAACATACATCATTAACACAAAAAATCAAAAACAACTGCCTCAAGCCCTTAGACCCAACCTTTAATTTACAATCAACAAGAAAAAAACCTCCCGTTTACAACTTTTCGAAGAACGTAGAAAACAAAATAAGTGATGGAGATTTAAAAGGGGCTGCCCGGCTATTGTTTTCTAGTGACGTTCTATCACCCGACACTCCTGACACTCTCTCGGCCTTACAATCGAAGCATCCCCCAGCCCCAGCAACACCTCCATTCCTTGATCCCCCAACTGCAATACAGGACTGCCTACAAATTGAAGAGAAACATATAGTTGAAGGAATTTCCAGCTTTAAAACCGGCTCAGCAGCAGGACTTGACGGAATTTCCCCGCAACACCTAAAGGACCTGATTTCACACGGCGTCGGCGACACCGCCAAGAAACTAATCACATCCCTAAAAAATGTGGTCAATCTTATGTTGTCCGGAGGAGTAAACTCGGAAATAGTGCCAATCTTATACGGTGCCAATCTCATTGCCCTTACAAAAAAGGATGGCGGCGTGAGACCCATTGCAGTTGGCGCAACGCTAAGACGTCTTGCTTCGAAAACCGCCGTTCGACACATAATACCGAAGTTACAGCCACGATTTGAACCGACACAATTAGGTTTCGGAACTAAAGGTGGATGCGAGGCAGCTGTTCACGCCTTACGCACCTACCTTTCTTCCGACCAATGTGAGGTGTTGCTGAAAGTCGATGTTAAAAACGCATTCAATTCTTTAAACAGAGACACCCTGCTGGCAGAAGTCAGAGATAATATCCCAGAACTGTACAATTACCTCCTCCATAGTTATGCAGATCCCTCTAAATTAATGTACCGCAATAACCAGCTTTCCTCAGAAGTTGGTTGCCAGCAGGGTGACCCCCTCGGGCCGGCCATCTTTAGTCTAGGTATAAATCCTGTCATTCAAAATTTAAGTTCAAAATTTAATGTTTGGTATTTAGACGACGGTACCCTAGGAGGCAATGTGGACACCGTACTCTCAGACCTAACTATCCTTAAAAACAAATTTGAATCCATTGGTTTAGTTTTAAATTTCAGCAAGTGCGAACTATATATACACAGCACAACCCTAAATCACGCAGAAATTATAGAAAAGTTTGATAAATTAACTCCCAATATAAAAATTGTAACCAAGGATTCACTTAACCTCCTAGGAACCCCAATTTTCGACGAAGCCTTTCCGGACCATATAAACAAGACCATCTCTAAATTCCAAAATTGCTCGGATCGTCTACTTGAAATTAGCTCCCATTCGGCCCTTTTCATTCTGAAATTCTGCCTTTTCGTACCAAAATTTACATATATGCTTCGCTGCAGCCCCTTCTGGCAACATCAAAATTTACTATCACCTATTGACTCCCTAATCAAAACCAATTTGGAATTAATACTAAATATAAGGCTCAACGAAGAATCCTGGTGTCAAGCTTCCCTCCCTGTCCGATACGGGGGTTTAGGGTTGCGTAAAATTAGTAGTGTAGCTCTACCAGCATTTCTGTCGTCTGCCCATAGCTCATACAATCTTGTAGGCAAAATTCTAGGGGATCTCCCTTCACACTACAAGATTGCAGGCTTGGACTGCGCCGTAAATGCTTGGTTGCTAGCCTGCCCGGGGCAAAACGTACCCGTAAATCCAAAGTCGCAAAAGTGCTGGGATGGTGTGATTTCTAAATTAACTTACAACACCTTACTCAACGGCAGCTCTGGAGTGGAACGCGCGCGACTGACTGCTGTCGGATGCAAGGAGGCTGGTCAGTGGATGAATGCCTACCCCTGTCCAAGTACCGGCACATTCCTCGACAGCGCCACGCTTCGACTGGCAGTCAGCCTGCGCCTAGGGGTCCCGATTTGTGCTCCGCACAAATGTCCCTGTGGCAGTGACGTCGATCGTTTGGGGCACCACGGTCTGTCATGCGCAAAAAGCGCCGGCCGCTTTTCGCGTCACGCCGCCCTTAACGACATTATCCGCCGATCTCTTGCTAGCGTGAACGTGCCGGCGGTGCTCGAACCAGTCGGCATCGTTCGAGACGATGGCAAAAGACCGGACGGAATGTCCCTAATACCGTGGAAAATGGGACGGGTGCTGGTGTGGGACGCAACCTGCGTGGACACCTTAGCCTCGTCTCATCTCCACAGTACAATACATAGGGCCGGCGCAGCAGCCGAGGCGGCCGAAGCCTTAAAAATGCCCAAATACAGGGGTCTGGATGCCGGATACAAATTCGTTGCCTTCGGCGTCGAGACCCTCGGTCCGTGGGGCCCTGGGGCAACAGAGCTCTTTAATCAACTGGCGAAGAGACTGATCGACGTCACCGGGGACAAGAGAGCTGGTAGCTTCCTCGCACAACGTCTTGGCATCGCCATACAGCGCGGAAATGCTGCCAGCATTCTTGGCACCATGCCGCAGGGACCTTTTTTAGATTTTTACTAGTTTTACTTTTAATAATTTGAGTTGTCAGTAATTATCGTGGATATTTTTGTTTAATATTTTTCTTATAGTACTAATAAATTTAAAATATAGTATTTATAAAATAAAGACCGGTTTTGAATATTTAATTCATTCTGCCACTTTTATTGTACGCTTATGATTAAACATGGAGACAAAGTGATATTGCAGTAGTCGTTTGGGTTTTTTAACTGTCAAATGTTGGTTTTGTTAAGTAATGGACTTTCTGTATAGGTGCTACAAGGATGAATCCATAATTGTAATTTGTATGACTAAATATAATGAAACGAGTCACTCAAGTCTTTAGGGACAAATATCGCTCGACATGTTTCAGACCGGAACGATCGATGATGATGATGATTCCGGGATGTTTCGGATGTTTCACGGGAGTTTTCTATATAAAATTGTATGACTAACTTTCGTAACACAAAGAAATTACTTAAGTTTTCTTAACTAAAGCCCTTAACTATGACCCACCAATACCAATTACCAATATACCAATAGTCATATTTTTTTTTATTTTTTTTAATTTACCAATTTTCGTGCAATTCACCCACTACCTTTTCACAGGTAATGCATCAAACCAGGCTTTATCACAGATTTTTCTGCAGTCCACATGCACCATCCATCTCTAGTTTTCCCAAGCCTGATAAAAACATGTATACTTTATGCACTTCATATAAACCTAATAAAATACCACAGATGAGATGACACCTCATCTAGAACACACAAAGACACTAAACGCAAAAAAACTGACTTTGTATATTCTGGCACTTGTCCAAAGAAATCAAACAAAGTGAATTACAGAATTATAGGAAACCACATTGGAGCTCGGAGCACAAAACCACACCGGCATTTAGAAATACCATAACCAGTGTAATTCTGACTTTTGATGTCTCTTAGTTGTTAAGAATTTAAGGCTCAAGTAATACTAGTATTATTAGTGAGTAGAGAGATAGGTTGCGAATGTCATAGCAGGTGTCTTCCTTGTTCCATCTTCCTTTTAGAGCGAATGACCTGACTGACTCAGCACAAATAACGATAGCCAAACGGTAGTATGTGCATACAATTATAATGGCACTTACGTCGGTTTACAACTACATTTCTGAAGGGTAACTTGCTTGATTGTATTCTAAATTCAACCTTAAATGGTTCACAATTAAGTTTTAAATATAGGATATATCCTCGTTTGTCGTTAAGTGAGACATAAGAGTAAAACGAATAGTAGTGAGTAAGTGGACTAATTTAGATTGTATTTGCGCGTCGGAGACTTTGTTTGGTGTACAATTGTATATAATATATTTACATTATACAGGATGGGCAAATTTAAGGCGAAGGGGTGGGCAAGCTCTTTCCATACAAACTTAGTGCAAGTTTTTCTTCGTTTGTGTTTGCACTCCAGTTACTATTTTTGGTCCGTATGCTTATTTTTTTGTTAGCTATGTCTTGATGTTTTTTTTTTTTTTTTACTTTTTTTTTTTTAATAATGCAAAATTTCTACATCAAGTTCTGTGTATAGCCAATATGTACCAACAAAAAATAAAATTAAATGCTGTAATGCCAAAACTAACGCAAAAAACTAGCACAACCTTTGTATGGAGAATGGCTTGCCCTACCCTGCGCCTTAATAGGAATTTATTTCGGGAATTTTCACATATGAGGTTTGGGTTGTACTAGGCGTACAGACACAGTGTTAGCAGCTTGGGCAGTTTTAAATGTTGCCTTAAACGCTGGCGTGTTGAGCACCCGTTTTATGATTATGATGACGAGTATGTACCTGAATTTTCACAAAAAGAATGTCAAATGAATCTCACTTTTATATTATTAGAAATAATGTTATGTAATGTTAGTAATTCTATTTCAAATTGATGTTTTTTAGGGTTCCGTACCCAAACTTACTGAGACTTCGCTGCCCGTCCGTTGATGTTTTTTAGGGTTCCGTACCCAAACTTACTGAGACTTCGCTGCCCGTCCGTCCGTCCGTCCGTCTGTCACCAGGCTGTATCTCAAGAACCGTAATAGACAGTTGGAATTTGCACAGATTATGAATTTTTATTGTGGCTACAACAACAAATACTAAAATCATTTTTTTTTATTTCTGGTACGGAACCCTTTGTGCGCGAGTCCGACTCGCACTTGACCGGTTTTTTATTTGTTGACGACATATTTAAATATTATGTACAATTTAAATAACGTGTAAAATAGCTTTATGAATAAATGACTTATGTTATTTATTATCCTCTAATTGTAAGCTCCTAGCCTATGGTTATTATTAAAGTATAACATGTTTTGTCCATAAATTATATTATATTAATGCATATATAATGAACTTGCATACCGGTTTGAAACACGTCGAGATTGTCGAGCGATATTGGAACTTCCAAACGTGAGCGACCTGGTCGTTATACTTTATTATCATCGCAGATGTATGCAGGCTTCCACACGATGGGCTCGTAGTTTTGTTTGGCCGATTTGTAAGAAAACGTTGGTCTATGGTCAAACACCCTCACAGACAAACTCGTTTTATTATGAACAATCATGACTGTCATGGGCTGTTTACGCGTTGCCAAGATAGTCTTCGCGAGCTTCGAACGGGTTGATTTTAAACTTTTAACACCGCTTTGTGAGTAAACTCGGCACTATTCACAAAACGATTTGCGCACCCCTGACTGCGACTAAATTAACTTGACCCTTCAGTCTCGTAGCAATTACTTCCTACGGGAGGTCAGGTATATTGGTTGTGTGTAAGCGTTGTGAATTCTAACCCAGATGCGTTAGTGAGTCACCGCGAAAATTTGGCCCGGATTCAGAACGTTTGTAATAAGAACGCGTTATTGTACAGTCGGCTTCAGAAGCTGTAGGTGTAGCCCTCTTCCCGGTTTCGATTGCGGCGACCTTAAGTCCTTAGCAAATCATATATTTGCCGTACCTACTACGAGATATGTTGTGGCTGGCTAGGCCAAACTTGCTCTAATGCATGAATGACAGTAGAGTTGGCCAGACGTTATACTTGTACAGGGTTCAGGCCTCTTTCCTCAATTGGCATTTTCTGTCTAAGGTTATTGAACGAATTTCTTAAAGATTGGTAGAATTTCAAGATTGCCTTTTTGCGGCTTCCTCCCTCGTACGCTCCGGTTGTGGAATGAGCTCCCTGCCGAGGTTTTCCCGAACTACAGTATGGGATCCTTCAAGAAAGGAGTGTATACATTTTTAAAGGGTCGGCAACGCGCATGTGACACCCGTTGGAGTTGCAGGCGTCCATAGGCTGCGGTGACCGCTTACCATCAAGCGGGCAGTACGCTTGTTTGCCACCGACGTGGTATAAAAAGAAGAAAAAAAAACACCCCCAACGCTCAGTATTAATAGCGCAAACGTTCAGTTGTCGTTTGAGCACGTCCTTATAGCGCAGAAGAGGAAAAAACCAAGTACACAGTACATATATAAAAAGGTCATCTAAGGATGCTCTGGTCGGTGGAGCGATCTCCATGTATCTCTTCCTTGAGCCTTTCCTTCGACAGCCTGAAACGAAACGACATTGACTTAACTTCTTCCTTATATTTTTACTCGGTCCAGCTAATCTTCTCCATCCGCCGCCAGCAGTACCAGCACATTTCAAAGGCTTCAAAGCTCAAGCCGTTCTGTCTTGTATCATAGAGGCCAGAAGGGTTTATTACAATTAACAAAAGTTTTTTGGCGAAGCTTCTTCTGATGCTGACTGTACCTATTCGTCACACAAACAAAGATAATAAAAGACCTTATCTCGTTGAAGTAAGGTTTAAGAATGGTCAGGTCTTGGCACAGTTTACACTATTTCTGCACATGGAATTTTTTTTTTTTTGTAAATACCAATATGGTGGCAAAAATACAGTTTATCTCTTTAAAAGCGGTCAGAGTTGAGCGTAGTCTTTGAGACAGTCATCTATCAATGAAATTAATTCGTGATTGGAACTTCATGTCATGCTTAATGATAATTTCTTTAGTAAATCTATCATTTCAAAAATATATTGCCTTTTCCATAGTTGTTTGATTGCTAACATGTAGATATTTTTGAAGCTTAATGTACCAACGAATGATTCTCAACCTTATCGCAATAAAATAAAGAACGTTTTCGATTGTTTAAATCTAAGACTTACTTATACATTCAAAACAAATGTACATACTGAATTAAATTCTTCCTGAAGTAAACTGAATTGATTCAAATACAGCTGTGAACCGTACGTTGAACTGTATCTATTACTGTTTCAATTCAAAGCAAATAAATAATGTATGTTTCCGCAAATTGTGTTTATTTTCATATATATGCTACTATGCATAGAAATGTAGGTCAGAGGGGATGCACCACATTGCACGTGGTCTGTAATTGTAAGCGAGCGAGTCAGTTTTTGGAAATTTGTTATAAAAAAAAAGCGAGACTTCACATAGCCACTAGTTTTACTAGGCACTAGTTTCACGAAAGCGATCATCAGACCTTCCTACTCAGCGAAAACTAAACCTTAGGTACCTATTGGTATTAGACCGGTTTCCTCAAGATGTCTTTCTTCACCAAAAACCTACTGTAAAATATCAAAGGATATTCCTTACATTAGCGGCGAAAAATCTTGTAGTTACCCAAAAATACTTCAATTTTAATAACAAGGTTTTAATTCCGGTAATACAAGTTCATCAGTAAACGTGGGTTTCGTATTGATAGGAATCAGGAAGTTATTTAGCGCTTGGCGAAATCATTTGAATTTAAGTTCGTTTTCGGTTAGGTTTGTTACTTAATACTTTAAAGATCCTCGGACTGATTTCGTTTTAGTCCATTGAATTGGAATTGAAGTTGTAATTCTCGTCTCGTATCCACGCGTGCGTAGCCTGTCTTGTCAGCAAGAGCGCGCGACGAATGTCAAATCGTTTCCCGGGTTTCATCCTCGATACCTGAGGGCTATGGGTACTATTACTATACCTGAAAATGGTGGTTTCTCATCAGAGAAGCAAGGTCAGACCGGTTCGTGAAGAAGAATCTTAACGCTCTCTATTAAACTTAACCACAAGAATTGGATCAACTTGAAGAAATCAAAAAAACCCTTCAATATCCCTTTAATCCCTTATCTCTAATTGGTATCTCAATTGTTCCGACCTTTAAATGCTACTTGCTTCTTAATGGGTTCGGGTACCCCAGTCTAAAGGCGAGTTTACAGCAAGCCAGTGACTCATACCACCTCATGCCGGTGCGGGATACTCCAAAACAACGACTCACTGCAATAAACGATTACGAAGGTTCCCCCATCTAAGTTTTAAGACTTTAAAGTTTTACATGTATTTTCTTTTTTTTTTTAATTAAAAATGGGATTGCTCTTGGCCAGCATCTAGCCACGGGGCAAAGATGAGGCCGACAATGAAGCGACCTCACCCAGAAGATGCCTATTCACTCGTGCCTTAAAAAGGTTTAGTTAGGTTAGGTCTATACAAACTTAAAAACACTTTTTTAACACTAATTTGTGTATTTATTTTATACCATGTCTTTTTGTTTAATGCTTAAGAGTTCTTCCGTTTTCTCATACAATGTACATGATATGCTACATTACAATGACTTATTGTTTCCTATATATGCCAATTATTCCTTTAGGTTTGCTATTTCTTTCCTTTTAACAATTTCGCCGCCATTGACTTGATATAAAGTCAGTGCATTTAGTGCCCCACTTGACTTCATATCAAGTCTATGTAAAGGCAATCTACGTGATATCAAGCAAGGTTCATTTTCAGTCTTTTGCCAAAACTTACGGAATCCACTGTGGAGGTGTAGAGGTTATTTATATTTACAAGCTTTTATTTAGCATCACTTGTACTCAAATCTTATTAAGGCAAATCCAAACGGTCCATCATGGCGGATTGCAATCATCCTGCAAGCGATAGAGTAGAGAGCATCATCATCCTAGCATTATCCCATTCAGTTGCATCCTGAAGGATGCCTGGGGTCCGCTATCTAATCCCAAGAATTGGCGTAGGCAATAGTTTTTACGGAAGCGACTGCGATCTGAATTTCCAACCCAAGGGGGAAACAAGACCTTTGTAGCGTTCAGGGTTCATTTCACGATGAAAAATAGCCAAAATCACGACAAACTTATATTTTTGAAAAAGGTCGCTACACAAATAAATTACTTCAGCACTATGATCCCTATCTCGCCCAGAGCAAAAGGCTATAGTTAGGTACAAACGCCTCCTAAATCTTTTGAATTGGCCGAGTTGTATCAAATTAGACAGCTCAAAAGGCGATTTTACTGTCCATCTGTTAAGTATCAGCTGGCCGCCTTGGAATCGATTGATAAGCGTGCCAGGAAGTTCATTGGTGACTTTGAGTTGATTAACGCTAAGATGCAAAGCCTTGAACATCGTAGGAAAGTCGCCTGCTTGTCGGTGTTCTACAGGATACATTTCGGAGTGTGCGCTAGGATTACACGAATAAATCCCTCCCTCACCATTTCGCCATCGTGGGACATGGCGCGGACATGGGTTCCACCCTTATATTGTTGTTGTTGACATGCCACTGATTCGCACGAAGCGCTTTGCTTCTAGTTTTCTTGCGAGGACTGCAAAGGAGAGGAATACTCTTGCGGATAATCTTTTCCCACATACTTATAACTTGATCTTTTCAAGACGAGAGTGAATAGGCACTATCTAGGTACGCATGTAACACCCTCGACCTCATCATCACTTACCATCAGGTGAGATAGTTGTCAAATGCTTACCTATCTTATATATAAAAAAAAATGAAGAAGATTCAAAATATAATTCCAATTTTATGAAAACTATACTCCCAGAGTCATACCTGTTCATACATTTGTTTTAATTTGCTAATAGAGATAGACCGTAAAGATAAAGTTTATAGTCGAGATTCCTTACGATAATAACTTTTAATGATAACATAATGGAACTACTATTAAACAGTGTAAATTCTTGCATTCGGGAAGGTGTATTTCCAGATATGCTAAAAAAGGGTAAAGTAGTACCTATTTATAAAAAGGGAAATGTTTCTGATCAGTTTGTAAAACAAACAACTACCGACCAGTTTGTATTTTGCCCGTGTTTTCTAAAGTATTGGAATCAGCCCTAAAGTCAAGAATAGTAACTTTCTTCGAAGAAAATGATCTATTTACCTCGTGTCAGTATGGATTCAGAGCCACTAGAAATACAGAAACAGCCATTAGACGAGTAATAGACTTGATACTGGAATCCTTGGATGCGTCACTACAATGTGCAAGCATATTTTGTGACCTATCCAAGGCATTCGATTGCTTACGTCATGATATCCTTCTGAAGAAGCTAGAATATTACAAATTCAGAGGGGCATCTTTAAAAATGATGACGTCGTACTTGGAAAATCGTAGGCAAATTGTCCAGGTTGGATCAAGCAAATCAAAGATTAGAAACAATGACATTGGGATACCTCAGGGCTCGATCTTGGGCCCAGTGTTATTCCTGATATACGTCAATGATTTGCCATCTAACATTTCAGATTGGGCACAGGTCACTTTGTTTGCTGATGACACTCATGTTGGAGTGAGACACAAGAACATTGTCACCATGGAAGCACAATTAACACAGGCCCAGCATACCCTTCAGAAATGGTTTCAGGCGAATGGCATTGTTTTGAATACAGATAAAACTATAAAAATAAAATACAACACAAATTCTCGAGCTGACCGAATTACACCAAAGCTAACTTATCAAAATTCCACAAAAATTTTAGGATATATAGTGGACAGTAGATTAACACATAAACAACATTTGGAAAAACTTGACAGTAAATTATCTTCAGCAAACTTTGTATTACTGAAGCTAAAGCCTTTGATTAATATGCAAACTCTGAAGATGGTTTACTACGCATACATTCAATTCTTACTCAATTACGCCATAACTCTCTGGGGGAACGCATCAGATATCCGAAAAATACTAGTGCTCCAGAAACGCTCTATCAGGATCATGTGCGGGGTCAACCGTCGAGATACAGCCAAAGCACACTTTGAGAGGCTCGGCATAATGACGGTGATTTCTTTGTTTATTTACAACTCCCTTCTGGAAATACACAGACAAGCCGATAGTCTTCCTAAATTGTCTGATATGCATAGCTATAATACACGATCTAAACACAAATTAATATTGCCAAAATTGCGGATTCGAAAATGTCAAACAACAGGGTATTTTTCTAAAAATAAAAATGTATAATAAGCTTCCCTTCGAAATCACATCACTGCCTATCCATAGTTTTATGAAAAAAATATCCGATTATTTTAGGAAACATGCCTTTTACTCAGTGTCAGAATATTTAAGTATCAATATTGACATACAACATTTTGAATAATATTAACAATATCACAATGTATATATTTTTTTTTTATATTTTAACATTTTGTATTGACATACCATGTAATGCCCATGCTACTTTATGGTGAATTTAATAAACTTGAAACTTGAAACTATAAAAGATATTTAGCATATGAAACATATTTGCGTACTATGATATCATATAAGTAACCATGGTCACGAATTCTATGAGGTATTCGCGATATGTAATTATGTGCATAAATCACATTAGACACTAGGAAATAAAGAGTAGGAAGAGATCGCGAATAAGCGTAGTATGTGTTTCTAAGTCTAAATTAATTGGAAGATAATATGGTAATGAGAATTATTTTTAAAACAATGGTGGTGTTGCTAGGGTTGGTTGTAGTGCAGTTTCTTTTCGCACTTGCAATGAACTTTGTTCTGCAAGTCCGGCCGCAATGGCACATAATACTTTCTTTTCTTATGGGCCCCTCACTCAACGTATTAAGTACATATATTTTACTGATGTACCAGTGTCTCGGTTATCTTAATCGATGTGTGGCCGTCTGCCCGTCAAAATAGGCAGCGTCCGTTTTGGCAACATTTTTTTTCTCAAACATGCAATGAAATATTGATGTTATGTTCCTTATAATAGGCTGCGAAGTATGACGTTTCTGGTGCGGCTAGGACAAGAGGTCGTTAATGCAATTTCATACAAATGTTGCAGGCCTAGGCCGGCAAAGTCCTCTTTTTTAATTTCCATTCCACATAAATTTGTGGCACAGGCATCATGACATTCTGCCACTATGCGTATTAAAAATAAAACTTTGATATTTTTGTTGTTTATTTCATTGCATGTTTGAGAAAAGCACTATACATACCTCGGCGGGAAATATGGGGTTGCCTGCCTGAGACCTATCCGACCTCGCTTCGCTCGGCCGTCTATATGTCTTCGGCCGGCAACCCCTTTCGTCCCAGCCTCTGTAGTAATGTACTATTATTGGTTATCGTTTGATTCTCGTTTACTCTACTTGGTTTTTTCACGAAAGGTGTGATCGATATGTGAACGTGAATCTATTTTTCAATGGAGAACGATATTTCTGTCAATTTGATTTCTGAAACTTTTTACGGTTTGTTTTTGCAATGTGATGAAGTACCCGTTTTTTATGCTCATGTATTGTGTTTAATTTTTATATATACTTTACCCAGTTTCTCAGGATGTAGGGCACACGCAATACGGAGGCATAATTCTTGTGTTTGTTTGTGCTGATCACCGGCAATATGCCAAGGCCTGGATTCTAGGTCAACTGGAGCGGAGCTTATCATCCGATTCCTTATTTTCTTTTTTAACGACATCCGTCCTGTCCGTCCATTTTCATTTCAAAGCTCAATATCTCAAGAACGGCCGAACAGATTTTCATGAAATATGGCTAAGAACACTCGGGATAAAATTATATTTGACACAAAAAAAACAACTCAATGAAAATGGGTTCGTCCGTTTGGAAGCTATGATATCAATCAATCAATTAAATATATTTATTTGCAAAAATACAGTGGTAGGTTGTTACATTAAATAAAGTTCAGTGTATTTTGCTTGCAAGCAAGCGTGCAAATATTATCAGTAAATATAATTCTAATTCACATGTCAATCAAAATCAATCTTCAAAATAAATAGGTAAAAATAATCATAAAAAAAATAAATTAAATCAAATAAATACAGGAAATTAACATAAACATTGTGATTCAATAAATAAATACTAATTTTTAAATTCTAAGTATTGCTTAATGCTATAAAAACACTTGTGAAGAAGCCAGTCTACTAATTTTCGTTTCAACTCGTGTTCCTGGACTAACTTAAAGTTTTCTGGCAAGTTACTATAAATTTTTATGCACATATTAAATACATTTTTGTCATACATACCACATATACCACAGACAGATACACAGATAGACACGTTAAACTTATAACACCCCTCTTTTTGCGTCGGGGGTTAAAAATCAGCTCAGCCGTTCTTCAATCAAAAATGGTGTAACTAATACGACTTTATTGTATATATGTTATTGATATCCCTAAGTTTCGAATGTTCTGCAGCGCCCGTGACTGAACTCGTCATAGATATGATATAATGAACTCGTAGACTGAAAAAAAGAATGATCCCACCAAAACATATATGTGAAAATGTAAACCAAGTTCTCACCAGAGAGTCTGGCACCAGATTGTTTACAGTAAATCCAATTTATTGCGGTGTAATGCATTTGGAGCCTTGACTTGGCAGTTATCTATGCAGTATGTTATAATACCATAAAAGCTATTGGATGTTTTTATGAACTTGTAGACTGAAACAACGTGATATGCATTATTATGCCATATACAACATTTTAATTAAAAAACACCAATAGCGGTTTGAAGTAATTATAATAACTGTTAATTCGTAATCAGATCGAATTTCATATTATAACCTTACGACATTTACAATATTGAAAACGATAATCGTAAAGATTATTACCAAATCCGTACCAATTGCTTAATGTAATGTTTAACTGGAGCGGAATTCATGAACCAACAGCTTGCCTACAACCAGATTAAATATGAGCTCTGGTTACTTAAAGTAGTCTGGAATTTAGGGGCCAAGTTATGTTAGATTTGAGTGAGAGGTGAATTATAAGGATCATTACAAAACGGTTGCGAGTCATGTCGGTTATTGATCTAATGACCTTATGATGCTGTTTACGATATTGAAAAGTCGATAACGCAATGCCGGCCGCTTATTATGTAAGGCGGTAAGGGGCTTAGGGCCTTTGAAAGGTTGTTAAAATGTTAATCTTACTGGTTTGGATCGACCATTAGCCATACCATAAGTCTCATTGCTTACTGGTACTAACCAGTCATCACAAATTTAAGAGTTAGACTCTTGACGGTGTACCCTGTCTTGACGGTGTAGTTTTCGCCGCTAGGCCACCTCCTTGATTTTCTTATACGACATGACGGCCAATTTTTCATATATTTGTTTATATTATAGCAAAGTCGCACGCAATCTTAATATAAGAATTGCTAAAAACCACAGGTCTAGCATGAAAGCAGGCCCTTTAAAGCCGAGACACACCGAATGCGTGCGCAGCACGTGCGCGTGTGCGTGGCGTGCGCAGTTGGTGTGGCTCGGCCTTAAGACCTACTATGAAGGGGTTTAAATCTGGGTAAGAGCAGTAATTAATTTGTGCGATGAGCACAGAAATATTTCTTACTTGGTCTTCGATGTTTTCTATATATTTAAGTAAGGTAAATATCCCAGCGCTCGATACTGCTGCAATACATGGCATTTTCAATCTTATGTCATAATGACAGGTGATCAATAAGGTTTCAGCAATTGGGCATTAAGGTACCGAGCTTCGGAACGTTTACCTTGTCGTAGGCGCAGGTTTAAATACCCTCGCTCATACAAACTTCTACCGCCCTTTTTCACCCCCTAAGGAATGATTTCCGGTATAAAAACTACCCAAACTATCTCTATACCAAATTTCATGTAAATCAGTTTAGCGGTTTAAGCGTGAAGAGATAACAAACAGAACAGACCGACGGGGTTACTTTCGCATTTATAATATTAGTATGTAACTTATCGTCATCTAGCACTCATATGATAGTAGAAGCTTTTCTTAATTCGGGGCATTCGGGCCTTTGGAGTCTTCATTCCGAAGACTCGACTTAGTTTTTTAGACTAATCGAAGCTTGAGTGTTCTGTAGAGACTCGTGTCCTTTAAAAAGACTCGAGTCTCCTATAGAGACTTGAGAGTTCTGATAACTAAGAAACACGTAACGTAAGGTTACGCGGCCTACTCAGTGAAGTAAGTATACTGTAGGAATCAGTTCTTTGGATAGAAACTTCAAAAGTGAGTCTTTGCTATTAGATACAAGTATTTTGAGGCACCCTAACGAAAAAAAAGACTATAAAAAAACGATCGTTAGAGTCTTTTCGTAAAGTACTCGACTCATGACTCAAAAGACTCGGAAGTCTTTTAAGCTTGGAGTCCCGTAAGTATGAGTCAAGTTCTTGAATTCGAGACTCCAAAATCTTGAGTCTTTTCCAACACTAGGCCTAGGTCGTTTTGTGTAAGATAGTCCATCAATATGAATGTATTGAAAATAACTTAAATTTAATTAGCATATTTCCATCTGTTGCAGGTAAGTGGAAGTCTTTAGCCGGCAATCACTATTGTTCGGGTAAGTCAGCGAAGGATCCAGCGGATAATTGTTGGTGTCCGATTAATCTAGATAAAGCAATTAACTTTTTACTCGGATCTTTTCCTTTAGCTGGTTAAGCTGGTTTAGAGGAGGACAAGCTGCATCGCTTTTGCATCGATCTGTATTTATGGCGTTTTCAAGCACACCGTCCATATTTGTAATGCAATTGGGTCGACCAATTTAATTGTCATTCGCATGATTAGTGTCATTGTCACTATTTCATTATCATATCAGCGGAAGGAGGTCAGCTGCTAGACGTAGGCCTCCCCCAAAGAGTGCCACAATGACCGGTGCTGCGCCCCCCACACCCAGCGGATTCCCGCGACCTTTACCAGGTCATCAGTCCACCTTGTGGGGGGCTACCCACGCTGCGCCTTCCGGTACGTGGTCACTCTTTAACACTAATGAAACCACGAAGTTATTGTGCTTTCTGATAACACAAACTTTCCTGTTTTTTTTTGAGTTATTAGCCTTTTAAATCCTTTGAATCTATGAATGCTCGCTTAACGAAAAAAAAGAAATGTCAATGGACTCACGAATGGTCGCGTTATTAAATATTCATATCGCTGAATCCTTTCAATCTGTTTTATATCTATACCAAAAACACGTCGTATGTCTCAATATTTTTGACACATACTTGCTTGTTTGTTTACGTGTATTCAACAATATTCCAATTGAAACGCCATTTGATGCAACTGGCAGTGGCATGCGTTATCAACCAATCTTCGTCCACACAAACAAAGGTTAGCAACAAACACTTATGACAAGGGAATATGGTTCTAAATTGTGTATAAATTGTTTACTAGCGTATGCGCAGGTACGTGAATTGACTTTCCTCATTTGTGTGCCAAATCGTCGAGCTATATCGAACAAAGACTTGTGTTGTGCGTTCAGCTCGAGTTTGTAGGCCTTTGTCAGCATTCCCACACGGAAAATGGTTTTTTGTGTGTGTGTTCGTTCTTTGTTTATTGACGGATGTAGACAAAGTAGGGCCATACACGGATAGCTTGAACCTGCCAGTATCAACAGCTTTAATTTAAAAGTATTTTACGTCCAAGAAGACTCAGACGGATAGTTCCAACGAAACTGTCGGAGTCGATATTGTCAGCTTCCAAGTTTTCCGTGTATGGCCCCGGGCCCACTAACACGGATGACTTTTCTTCGCGAGAAATAGCACGCTATCGCAAGAGCGATAACAGTGAATACACGAACACTATCTATGATATTTCAATGTATACTAACGTGAGACATATTAACACTTAAAGAAAGAAATACCGTTGATTACGCATCCTGATGAAGGACTCCAATTGTAGTCCGAAACATGTCGCAAATAGTGACTTTACTTACAAGTGAGTTTAAACCGTATTATTTCTTTAAGTATTTATGATATTATTAAATTATTATCTAGTGCAATTTGTAGTGTGCTTACTAGTAACCATACTACAAATTGCAACTAGTCTAGTTGTAAACTAAGGTGGTTATCCACTGGGGAGGTCGAATGCCACGGAAGCGCGTGTCTTGCCCGAATCAGGACATCGCCACGCGCCAACCTCCAACGTAGTGTAAACCGTCGTGTACACGGGTGAATAAACAGAGTCAGCTAATATATTAGCAATTCCTGTTTGGCCAGTTGAACTCCGCGAACGGCGGGGCCGCTGATTAGTCCATCCAGCCCATACGATCGAGGCTGAACACCTTTAGATGTTCCCCTGCATGCATAGTACAGACTTTCATAAATCTCTTAATCTGCACTCCACAGTTATTTAGACTCGTTTACTGTTGACTAATCTCGGAACACGGTTATTTTTTACATCAAGATACTTCTGGGTTATGTTACGATACGATACGAATATCTACTCTTTATTGCACACCTCACATAAATGAAACATTACAAACAGGAAAAATAAAACAGTAATTATGTAGTGCAGTGTATGTAGTGTGTGTATGTTATGACATCTTTAACAACACCTGTTTACCTTCGCCTCAAAATAACGAAATGATTAAAAAACTGCATTAAAAACAGAAACATTCCTGAACAGGAGAAGTAACTTTCGCTAGCCCCATATTTTTCTCTCTTAATCTTTTTTGTTTTAATTTATTAAATGGCATCGATAGCATTGTCACTAATAACTTCTTTAAGGCGAAGGGGTGGGTAGCTCTTTCCATACAAACTTTGTGCAAGTTTTTCTTCGTTTGTGTTTGCACCTCAGTTACTATTTTTGGTCGATATGCTTATTTTTTTGTTAGCTATGTCTTGATGTTTTTCTTTTTTAATTTTAATTATTTTTTGTATTTTTTTATTTCTATTTATTTTAAATAATGCAAAATTTCTACATCAAGTTCTGCGAGTATCCAATATGTACCAACAAAAAATTAAATTAAATGCTGTAATGCCAAAACTAACGCAAAAAACTTGCACAATCTTTGTATGGAGAATGGCTTGGCCTACCCTGCGCCTTCGTAACCAAACAGGAGTAATATATTTTTGTTTAATGGTATTAAACGTATTAGGCACCAAGGCTAGCTATCGATCCCGTACGATCTAAACCCGAGAAAGAAACCGTTGACACGAGGCAAGAGAGAGAGAGGTATTAAATGGCAACCATATATATTTGTATGTACAATATCAACACCTTGATCGTGTGCACTATGCTCAACTCGCGGACCGTTTAAAGAAACCTGACCGTTCGATTTACAAAATCAATTTTATTAATGACATTCTCAATTAGTACCGGAACGGGCAGTGTTGCCGCCTTGTTGGGAACGTTTTACTGTATTGCCGCTGAATTTTTAAGGGGGCAGCGGGCAATTAATTTGCTGATGCGTGATCGATTCCGTTGAACTTATCTTTGCGTTAAAAAAGTGCTCACCGTTAACTATGGTAAATTAACCTTCCCGTAGTAATTTCTTGCCGTAAAATAAAAAGGCCAGTAAGAATTACATATTAACGTAATTATAACATGTCATGATATACAGTGTGGAAAAATAAGTCGGGCCCTGGAGGGAAACTACCTTAAAACGTTGAGATAGCTCAATTTACTGAAATAAAAAAATATTTTATTTCTCTTTAGTTATTTAATTAATTTGCTGATGCGTGATCGATTCCATTGAACTTATCTTTGCGTTAAAAAAGTGCTCACCGTTAACTATGGTAAATTAACCTTCCCGTAGTAATTTCTTGCCGTAAAATAAAAAGGCCAGTAAGAATTACATATTAACGTAATTATAACATGTCATGATATACAGTGTGGAAAAATAAGTCGGGCCCTGGAGGGAAACTACCTTAAAACGTTGAGATAGCTCAATTTACTGAAATAAAAAAATATTTTATTTCTCTTTAGTAATAAAACTGCATTCACAGATTATTGAAAAAATAACAGATACATCTTTTTAAATCATTTTTGCCAAAAAAAGTTATGCCAATAGATCCTATTTCTATCAAGGAACAAAAACTTCTTAGAGACCGACCTAGTCTACGACAAATAAAGGAAAAAAAGAAGTTTTGAGCATTTAGCATTAAAAATGTTTTATTTTTTCTCAAAAATCTGTGAATGCAGTTTTATTGCTTAAGAGAAATAAAATAATGTGTCCTTTCAGCAAATTGAGCTATCTCAACGTTTTAAGGTAGTTTCCCTCCAGGGCCCGACTTATATTTCCACCCTGTATAATGGCATACCCTTTAAAAGCTATGTGGGCATCGTCAGTTTTCGGAATAAAGTTACGTTAGTAAGTCAGGGAAACATGAGATCAGTTTTTTACAAAGAGCAAATATATGTGCACCGTGATTTTTTAATTCCGCAACTTTAAGAGTATATTCTTCCGGTCGAATAGTGTTAATTTCTCTAAGAAACTAGTGTCTGAACTCTTACTATTTTTGAGAAAATGAATAATTAAATTTAATAGCTGAACCAGTGTTAAAAGTCCATTATTATTCAATTTAAGTTCTTATTAAAATTATTTTTTTAATTTCGTCTGTAAAAAGTTTTTAATTCATAGCTATTCGCTGCAAGTGACACTAAGTTTTGTAAATTCTAAAGGACTATTTACATTGTAAAAAATATAGCTTATGTTGATGTAACAAATCGTATTTAACGCATATCACGGTGTATTATATGTTAACACAACTTGCTCCCAAGGCGCCTGCGTCGCGGTCGGCTTAGATAACTCCAGTCGTGCATCGTGCATCGTTTACGTCCTAAGCAAATTAAAGAGGACGGGTAGATTCTTCTCGTCTCGCGTCGCCTCGCGGCGTCAGTTGTGTTAGCTCCGCTTGCCCAAGGATAAGTCTTATGACTGACTGTATGTCAGCTCAGTGAAGTCTCCTCATTAAAAACATTACACTCAATATACGATTTTTAGAATTACTGTTCAAAACGGGGTATTTACCATGTATGTTAACATTACACTCCGTTTGGCAGTCGTGTAAAAATTGACTTGCTATTTAAGGAAGCGTTCGGTCTCGCTAATAAATAAATCTTTTGAAAAATAACTATATCAAACACCATCTAGAACGCGGATACATGTGCTATAATACTAGAAGATTTACAACTATGTAGACACGTTTCCTGATTCTCATGGTCGCTAAGAACCGTAATTGGATTTGCCTGTTATGGCGATACCGCAGCGCCGGGTTCGATCCCTCCAACATGTCATTCATGTCATTGTCATGGCTGATCGTGGGGATCGAGGGGAAGGTCGTGCGTGGTTTAACTGCTATCCTTGATATCATACCGACCAAATTGCCAAAGTATTTTTTTTGTTTTAATATTGGGGGGACAATCTTACACAAATCGACCTAGTCCCAAACTAAGTAAAGCTTGTACTATGGGCACTAGACGACGACCGTGAAAAATGCACAAATAATTGCCCTGGCCGGGATTTGAACCCGGGACCTCTAGCTTCGGAGGCAGAGTCACTACCAACTAGGCTAAAAACGTCGTCGCTTTATTATATATATTGGAAGAAAGTTGAGTGTGTTAACATGATGTTAAAAAAAAATGTGATGAATAAAATACCAGGGTACACTTTCGTACTCTGCAAAGAATTTAAATATAAGAAAGTAGTTGTAGAGGTCGTCAGATGCAGAACACTGGATTGATAGCCCGAGAAAGATACGGTTTTTTGGAAATAATTCAATAACTGGCCAATTTTTGTTATACGGTCCTATTATGTGATTTGAAAAAATATAGGTTATATTTTTAAAATTTCCGAATCTGAAGACCGGAAGTTGGAAAAAAATGATGTGCCCGGAAACTGGTGAATTTTTGCAGCAAACAGGGTATCAGTATTTTTATGATGAGTACTTCTATGTTTATGTCTAGGTATTTTAATACTTACGACCAGAATCGAACAATATGTGCAACGGGAAATGAGAAAAAAAAATATCTAATAGGTAGTAGTAGTAGTCAATTTGACCTTCATGAATAGTCTACAGAGTGCATTTGGCTGCCACATTAATTCCAAAAGTTATGACAGCTTTAGGTATTTTGGGTTGATTCAGTATAAAAAGTGTCAAGAAATATAATAAAGGCATATAAAAACCCTAACTGTAATGATACCTTAATGCCATTAGCGTAATGCATTTTTATGTTTTACGATATTAATAATTGATTGTATTATTAAGTTACCGTAACAAAAATAAGTTGATTTTCATATATTACAAAGAACATAAATAGAAGTAGTACTTAGTCGGCTCATAAGTTCTGTCACTGGCCTTTAAAATTTAAATTTGGAACTTCTAAAACAAAAACCGTTGTGCATTTGAATTTCGAATCTTTTTTAAATATTTGAGTGGTATAATTTTGCAATTTTCTGTTTTCTTTAACATGGAGTGGACGCTTAAAGATAGCCGTACCGCAATAATTGCACTATATCGTTGTGGACACTCGCCGACTAAAATTTTTAAGCTACTTGAAAATTTAAAATTCTCTCTAAGATTTGTGTATCGTACCATAGAAAGATACAGTGAGGTCTCTAGTTTAAATGACAAAAAAAGAAGCGGTCGTCCGCGTACAGCTAGGACTCCAGCGGTTGTACAAGCAATTAGGGCACGAATTGCCAGAAATCCCGCTAGGAAACAAAAAGTTATGGCCCTCCATATGGGTTTGAGCAGAAACACGGTGAAAAGAGTGCTTAATCAAGACCTGAGACTTCGTGCTTATAAACGAAAAACTGGCCATCTTCTCAATGGTCGGCTTAAAGCTTTAAGGCTTAAAAGATCTAAAGCTTTATTGAAGAAGTACGCTAAAAATAAGCATCGTTGTATACTGTTTTCAAACGAGAAAATTTTTGACATAGAAGAAAACTGTAATAAACAAAATGATAGAGTGTACGCTCGCAATAGTAAAGAAGCGTCTAATAGCATTCTCCGTATTCAAAGAGGTCATCACCCTTCATCTGTGATGGTTTGGCTGGGAGTTTCTTATGCGGGCGTCACTAGTATGCATTTTTGTGAGAAAGGAGTAAAAACTAGTGCCAAAGTGTACCAAGACACGGTGTTGACTAATATTGTGAAACCACTATCCCATACGATGTTTCTAAACCAGCATTGGGTTTTCCAGCAGGACTCTGCTCCAGCCCATAAGGCAAAGTCTACACAAGCCTGGCTCGCCTCCAATAAAATCGACTTTATACGGCATGAAGATTGGCCCTCCTCTAGCCCAGATCTTAATCCGTTAGACTATAAAATATGGCAGTATTTAGAGGAAAAGGTGTGCTCAAAACCTCATGCAAATCTAGACTCGCTGAAAAAATCCCTTGCTACGGCAGTGGCCAATATCGACATGAAAGTGGTGCGTGAATCCATTGACGACTGGCCACGCAGACTTCAAGCCTGTGTAGATAATTATGGTGGTCATTTTGACTAAATGTTATACATTTAGATTCTCTAGTTTATAAGCTTTCAAACGCTGTACAAATTATACGGAATAAACTAAAACTTTTGTTTTTATTTGATACTATGTATATGACAGAACTTATGAGCCGACTAAGTATACATGCATACACAATTGTAATGTATAATAAAAAATGAATTCCTAATATGGCATTTATTTACGAACCATGAGATCTTCGAGAAGACAAGTTTTTGTTGCACTTTTAGCACCACCCAGGGGTCACGTGTAGGGTAACGGTGGGTACTCCCTACGGACGTGGTTCAACTTCGACCCCCCCTTTGTCAAGTGAGTGGGCAACTTGACTGTTAGAAGTTCTCAAGCCGCCCGAAGGCCTCCTAACTTGGCCTAACGTAGACAGCAGCCATGATCAACGGCTTAACGTGCCTTCCAAAGCACGGGAGCGCTCAGTTAGTAACCACTCAAAGCTGTCAGAAATTTATAGTTTTGTAAGCAAAGAAAATAAAATAACTTTCTTTCTTGCTATTTGTCGCCGTGCCAATAGTTTCTCCATTGCCGCCATAAGGCAGAGGTGCTTCCCCAGCTGCTCCAAACATGAGCGAGATGTCATTCCCCTCCGACCTCCTACTCCCAAAACTATTAATGTTGAACGCTGCTCACCTGCGATTTCGTAATTTGTTGATCGGGAGCTGTATTTTTAGCTCTTCGCAACCCTACACTCCTAGTATCCATTAACGTGCACATTTATAGAATAACTAAATCTTGTGTTTTTTTTTTATAACCACGACGGTGGAATAAGTGGTAAGCAAGCATCGTAGCCTATGGACGCGTGCTACTCCTTTATACTAAATATATTATATAAATAGTTAATTTCCTCATAAGTAAATAGAAATAAATACAAAGAAATAATCATACTACATCTACGAAATGTGAATATGGGTCCAGAGTCACAAGCGGTGTGCCTTCTTCTTCTTCGTATGGTGCCTCTCCAACTAGTGAAGGTTGGCAGTCAGCTCTTTCGGTCTTTTGCAAGGTTGAAAAGCTCCCCGGCACTTGTGATTCCCGTCCATTCTGGGATATTTCGCAACCACGATTTCTTCCTACGGCCAACTGAAAACTGTGCCTCAGTGAAAGGGAAAAAAATGCAGGTCAACACGGCGTATATCAGGAGCTTTGGCGACCTATATGGTGGCCTATCCTATCGCGTTTGTCATAGGTCGGCCTGTTTAGCCTAGTTGGTAGTGCCACTGCCTCCGAAGCTAGAGGTCCCGGGTTCGAATCCCGGTAAGGGCATTTGTTTCTGTGGTGATCAGAGACATTTGTTCCTGGGACTTGGATGTTTCCTAAATATTTAAGTATATATATATATATATATATATATATATATATATATATATATCTATTAAATATATCATCTTCTAGTACCCATAACACAAGCCTTATTGAGCTTACTATGAGACTACTCGTAGTTCGATTTGTATAAAAAAATTCCCTTAATATTTATTTATATGTGTAGGTAGGTACGAGAATAGCTACATTCTTTTTTATTATTATTAAAAATGGGATTGCTCTTGGCCAGCATCTAGCCAGGGGGCAAAGATGAGGCCGACGATGAAGCGAGCTCACCCAGAAGATGCCTATTCACTCGTGCCTTAAAAAGGTCCAGGTTATATGAACTCGGAAATCCTTCTAATAATCCTTCCCATCTTTGTAGCAAGTACATAGATAATTGTTAGTGCGAGAGACGAATGCTAAACGGGTAATGAATTTTTGGACCATAGGTAATGCTTTGAATTCATCAACAATATGTATAATTGAATCCGCTTGAGAGTTACCCGTATAAATTGTATGACAATCTTTCGTGTCACGACGGAATCAGTTAAATCACGTTAAATTGAAGACGAATTAAGGCATTTTCAGAAATAAGTGTAACTACCCAATTAGGGTAAGTTGTTAATTAAAGTTAATCGATGTCAGTTTTGTGACTATACTAAGCATGAAAATCTAAGAAAAAATATAGTATAGTCTGTATAAATAAGTTGATGAGAAATTAGACGCTTATTTATCGTCACCAAACTGACATTACATTAATTCACTTTTTTTGACAACTCACACTCACCCTAATTATGTACACTTATTACTAAAAATGCCCATTAAACGCCTTAACTATGGTCCAATGACCCTTACCCATATGACCGACATGTACACGCAATCATGATAACTAAGCAGGAAGATAACACCACTTACCTAACGAGGAACCGCTGTCATATTATTAGCTCATCATGATCCTGCTCTCCCATCTCCATTAACTCACGCATTTATAGAATTAGTACATCTTGTGTTGACATTTGTCGCTGCATAGACGGAATTAGATGTAGAGGTCGAAAGAGTCGCTAGTGTTTGTTCTGGCCCGATCGGGTCCTCTATTAAAACGTTTTACGCGTCTAGTACCTAGTTGGCTTGATCGCACTTCGTATTGGAATGACATTTATAACTGTCAAGTTTAGACTGACAGTCTGACACTTAGTTTTTGGGGTTAGACATGGCAGTGGGTTTAGACAATTTTGTTGGAAGCCAAGCGAGCCGATTCGAATTAATGAATCGAGAATAATTCGTCTCGTTTTCAATAATGTATTGTGTAAGGTAAGATAACGCGCGCGTATAACCCATGGGGCGAGCAGTGTAAAATTTGTCGGGAGCGAGCCTATTTTTTATCCTTTACTTTTTACGAGAAATAATCGCTTCGTAAGCGATTTTAAGCAACACAGCATTAATCCATATCCAATTAAATACCTTAAATACGTTTTTCATAATATAGATTAATGTGGCCTTTTATAGCCTGTAATTTAAATGAATATTTTCGAAGATATTACAGATTTAAAATGCAAGGACATAGCGGTTGCGGCGGTACCGGCCGGGTTGTATATAAACACATTCTATAGTATAATTAGTAGGTACATATCAGCATTGCACCCGTGCGAAGCCGGGGCGGGTCGCTAGTTTGACAATAAAGTGTACTGTGGTGGTTGGTGCTTAGATAATCTTTATCAGCAAGCTTGAAGACTCCGGGAGGCCTCCCGTCGATACTCAAGCTTGCGCCGTACAGTTAACAGCATTATTTTTACAAAATACGAGCTATAAATATCTTAGGTAAAGATTTGACTGTTGAATGTACTCTCTACTCCCAAAAACTTGTTTCGACTCAGTAAAATAAATGTCATTGCACACTTCGATGTATCGCTTTTAATTATCATTGAAATGATAAAGCTACGTTCCACATAAAAAACTGTATATATTTTTTAATTGTTTGGTGTAGTTTTCTAACACGCCTAATCGCTTTTAATCATCATTATCGAAACAATGATTCAGAGCTATCGTGTTGTATCATAAAATAATGAAACAACAAGAACAGAATTACTCGCGTCTAACTACATATTTAATGATGTGCTATACGAAGTCCATTAGATCGACATTTGTAGAAAACTAGCGAATCGCCCCGACTTCTTACTGCAAGTTCGCTGTATTAGCCAAGCGATTATGAACAAGATATCAACGGAAACCATAATAAAACCACCACCTTAGAATTCTCTACACGATAAAGAAATACTTAGTACAAAAATCGGTCCAATCAATAACGTAAGAGTTTATCGCCAAAATACAACCAGACAGACGCGGTCAGGCACTTTATAATCGTATAGATGTAATAAAATGTGTAGATTATGAATTCTATTGAAAATTAAATCAAAGAGGCAGCTATTTTAATGGATAGTATCACTCACTTGGTTTCGTGATACATAACACCACTCGACCGACGCGTTTAAAATAAATATCTTAGTGAGTAGAAAATTCATTATTAAATTACTGAAATGAGTAAATGGAATGGTTTCACACGAACGACTTTTTATTCACTGACAGAGTACAGAGATAACTGCGTGTGGTCCAAACTATTGAAGATAAAAGAATCAACATTTTCTTAAACGGTCGTCTGAACTCAATTCTCCAAAAAAACGTAGATTCGTTCTCATTTTAAAACTCTGTGCTGAAATAACATGAAACTTAATATACACAATGGGATCCGTCATATCTGAGCCGGAAATTAGTTTGTGTTGTTAGAAATTGTAATAGAAAAAAGACAGCGAGTTTTTAGGTCTTGAATGATAATCTTTTTCTCCATTATAATTTCAAGCAACAGAAACTAATTTCCGGCCTAGATAATCTAGATATCCGGATCCTATTGTGTATAGAAAGTTTCATTCATGTAATTCCTCCTTGCCGTTTTAAAATGAGAGTAAAACTGTATATTTGTATGGATTGAGAACCGAGGCAAAGCCATACGCAAGAACTAGTCTTGAATAAGTAAACATAAAAACGCATCCGAGAGGCATCATCATCATCATCATGTCAGCCGAAAGACGTGCACTGCTGGACATAGGCCTCCCCCAAAGACTTCCACAAGAAGGCAGGAAATGCACGAAATAAAAATAATACGAGTAAATATAATAATATTACACTGAAAAAATACTATGGTTGATTTTACAAAAGTTTTAGGTTGATTTGGGATCTATTTACGAGATGTGTTCTATACATACTTTGATTGACTTTTTACAATTAATTAATTTACAACTGGGGGGACAATCTTACACAAATCGACCTAGTCCCAAACTAAGCAAAGCTTGTACTACGGGTACTAGACGACGATTATACATACTTAAATTAATTAAGCAAAATCTGCTCTACAGGCTAAGTATAATCTGAGCTGTGATTCCCTGTCGTTTGGAAGGAAGGGTTTGCAATTCTTCTGGAGTCGCAAGCCGAGCGTCCTAATCTACGGTGTCTGCTTACTATCATCATTATTTGCCACTGTCGTTGTATAAAAAAAGAATCTCGATCACAGTTCGTGCAGCCGTTGCAAACATTGTTAAATGGCGGGGAGCAGTTCATTGACGTGACATCATTCTACGGGTCACGACATTTCTATCGGGAGATAACTCCGTCCTGTATAGGTCGCAACGTGGCTGTGTGTTGGGTTTAACCAATGATATTCGTCATTTTCTCGCGTTTACATGGCTAGGATGCTAGATCGATAGCGTGCAAATATTTTTTTGCATTAAAATACAATTATTGAATCAGTCCAGTAGAAATTTGTTCAAGTTGTTTGAGTATTTAATTATTTATACCACATCGGTGGCAAACAAGCGTACGGCCCGCCTGATGGTAAGCAGTCACCGCAGCCTATGGTCGACTACAACTCCAGAGGTACCACACACTTGTGGCGACCCTTTAAAATTATACGCGAGTGTACCTAAGGACTACCGGGGAATGGGCAGCAGCATTCCTAGAGTGCGGTGGAGATACCGCTATCGCCAACCCGCATGCCAAGCGCGGCGATTATGGCATTTACCCCCCATGAAATTGGGGGAGGCCTATGTCCAGCAGTGGACGTCCTAGGGCTGATATGGTGGTGGTACCTAAGGAGTTCTTTTCTTGAAGACCCCATAGTGTAAATCCCTCAGACGGATCGGATGTCGGATTTAAGGAAGGAAAGGAATACTTCTCTTGAGGTGTCAATGGCGACATGCTTACACTACTCCATCAATTAAAATTACCCAGGTACAAAACGATGGTGTTTCTGAAACTGAACTATCTATTTGTTTGATGATGAAGCCATAAAGCCACAGACTACAACGGCCACACACATCAGAAAGAACAATTTGTAAATAATCGTAAATATAACAAAAAAAATTAAGTAGGCTGGCACGACGACCCAAAATCAGTCTTGGCCTCTGAGACAAGACCACGCTACTTTTCTAGGTCCTGATGCGCTATTTCTCGCCAGCTTGCACGGGAAACCAAAGCGCATTGTCGTCGCTGGCTTAGCAACCTCGAGAGGATGGGAGAAGTTCGACAGGTGTATCGTAAATATACTTTAAAGAATTACCAAGAACACCTTGACACGTTCAAGCGTAAAATAATTACGGACATAAAGTGTCATCACATCACCTTTAAATCTGTCATAATTCCTCACTTATGTCACCTTCCACAATTTAAATACAAAATTATGAACAAAAGCGATATCCGAATGATCATATCATAAAGAACATCACGATTAAGGCAAGCTTACCAAACGGCCGGAGTCGGCGCGCTCGCCACCAGAGTCAAAGGAATTCGAACCCTCCATACAGAAGCTAGACTTCCGTCTGCAAACGGCAGCGGCAGAGCCGGCGGCAGCCGACCGGCTGCCCGCAACCCATTCAAATATCAAATCTAACTTCTGTATGGAGGGTTTGAAATCCTTTGACTCCAGCCGTTCGGTGTGAATCGTCCATTATAAGGCAGGCTTACCAATAAGGCTATACATACAGCTCAATGAATTGACTCCGTGAGAATAGGATGTATAGTCGTTTTGACCTTTTCTGGTCAACGGAAGCGATTTTTTTATAGACGATAAAATGATATTGATACATTTATGCAATCATGCCTTTTTAGGCTAAAGCATCGGTTGGTTTTATTCGCTATTTAACCAGTAGCAGTGTTGTTTAAAGCCGAGACACGCCGAATGCGTGCGCAGCACGTGCGCGTGCGCGTTGTATCGTATGAAATGTCAAAGTAGATGACACACCGCTTGCGTGCGCAGCACGTGTGGCTCGGCCTTTAACGTACAGTCAGCTGCAGAGAAACGTGACATCCTGCATAGAAGTTTAAAGTGTAAACAAATAATAGAATGTCTGCACAGACAAACCAATCAAATAAAGGGCATTCATTATGTTGTTCAGATATTTTTGATCCTTTGGGAACGTAAATACATTTATGAACTCGACTGTATGCAGGCACACGTTTGTTTGCTTGTGAGTGTACACCTTCATTAAGTGTGAATGTGCGATAAAAGCGAAATAACTGTCCAGGGTGAAGTTAGAAAATGCCAAAATAAAAACACAAAAGAGATGTATGAACCGCATCAAAACATAAACAAGAAAACAACGATAACGGACGGCTCGATTTCATATTCGCCAAAACAATGTTTTGCCAAACATTACGTCAAGCAGTATACCAATTAACATGCGAATATAACAAATTACGATAACGGAAGCGTTTGGCGTGGGTCGATAATATCATCAGTAAAACACGTGTTGTAATGAAAGCGGATTTAATTTTGTACTAAAGCAGTAACGCTGCTAACGAAAATTTCAAATTAAAGCTTGCTATCGGAACAACAGCTCAGAGGCTAGAGCGATTGGCCGCGTATGCCAGATGTCGCAGGTTCGAATCCTGCTCGGAGCATTAAATTTTTCAATTTTTCCCTTTAATTTGAAAGCGGATTTATTATATCGCGGGAAAATGTACAATCAGCATTAAAAGTAGCTATATGCATATGGAATACGTCAAAAGCTCTTATTCCTATGTAATAAAGAGTATTGAACTTTTCAAATACGTAGCTACTTTTGATGCTGACTGTACTAGCCTACCCGGGACCCGGGTATGTCCTAAAACTACGACCAAGACCACCGGGGAATGGGCAGCAGCATTCCTTGAGTGCGGTGGAGATACTACGATCGCCAACCCGCATGCCAAGCGTGGCGATTATGGCATTTACCCCCCATGAAATTGGGGGAGGCCTATGTCCAGCAGTGGACGTCCTAGGGCTGATATGGTGGTGGTGGTGGTACTAGCCTAACGCGTAAGCGTAACCGAGTCTGTTCCTGAGGTATGGGTGCGGTACGGGAGGACTTAACTTAAATCTAAAACAGACCCTTGAGGCATTGTACCGAGGATGCTAGCGGCAGACTTAAAAAACATCCGATAAACTGACTCACTGACCTATTAGAGTTGAATACAAAACCAGTTTGGAAGATACATGTTTGAATATATTTAAATATACACTTCGCCATTTACATGTCCACTAGAAATACCACGACTCGATGACTACGAAGTCATCAACATGATGAACATGAGAATCATGAACGTTCTGGAAGTCAATTGACGCGCAAAACGATTGAAAGCTTGCTCACGCGATTTAAAAAACGTGAGATATCGGTTTTTTTATGACATCGGTATAGGAGGCAAAGGAGCAGATGATCGCCTGATGGTAAGCGATTAGCGCCGCCCATGGACACCCGCGACACCAGAAGGGGTTTTTGTTGCTGTGAACGTCAGATTGAAACATGTCTACATTGGAATTGGAACCAAGTAGGTCATCTATATCTTGCTAGTCAATTACTCCGTTTGCAAAATTATCTAAGCAGTTATCGTGCAGCATTAACGGGTCTTGCACACAGAACTTCCCAAGAATAAAAAATAATAAATTGTATAAAAGTAGCAAGCAGCTTGTCAATCCAACGGAAACATAAATTAGAAACAACGTGAAAAAGTCAATTGTTGGTAGCTTTTTTGCAATTTCTAACAAAGTTATTGAGACGCTATTTTAACGATAATGACATACTCGTAATTGTTTTAGTAGAACGTTTTCACAAGGCAAGGTGATATTCAATCTTATGCTAATGTCATTAAGGCTGACATATGACAGGGAAAAACTTATGTGTACTGTATAGTAGACATAAAAGTATTGCACTTGTGAGTATTCACAGCATTGCACTTTCCGTGGTCTCGGATAGCCAACGAGATCTCTAATAAACACCGACCAAGTACGAGTCGGACTCGCGCACGAGGGGTTCCGTACCATTATCTAGAAAAACGGCAAAAAAATCACGTTTGGTGTATGGGAGCCCTCTTAAATATTTAATTTATTCTGTTTTTTAGTATTTGTTGTTATAGCGGCAACAGAAATTTATCATCTGTGAAAATTTTAACTGCGTAACTATCACGGTTCATGAGATAAAGCCTGGTGACAGACGGACAGACAGACGGACACTTTATTCGTTTCTACAACATACATAGTTTCACAGCATGAATATATAGAAATAGGGTCCCCTTTTTAACCTTTGGGTACGGAACCCTAAAAAAAGTGCAAGAGTTGTGATTTGTGATACGAGTATAAGGACAAACTAGGGATTGCTCCCGGGAAATACCGGTACTGGAATTTCCCGGGAATTCCCGGTATTTCGCCTTATGGCCAGGTACCGGTACCGGCGCGAAAGTACCGGGAAAGTATCGAAATTTCGGGACTTTATAAAAAAATATGTGCATTGTATGACTCTGTTAGGCATTTTTGCGCAATTTTTTTAATGTGCGGGTACATTATTTTACGGTTATAACACAAGTAAAGTATAAAAAAACGTACAATGAAAACTTTCTGGACTCGATGAACGTTTCTGAAATGGAATCGCAACTATGGATTGACGTCTGACGAGCGTGCGTGGTATTTTATTAAGTAAACCCTTCGGCTTAAGTAACTGACACTGTAATTTTATATTTAACTATACAATGTATGTATATTGCTTGGAAAAAATGACACTTCGCCTAGTTTCTTACGCCGGTTCTTCTCGTGGCAGATGTATATTTTTCCGAACCGGTGGTAGTATATTGACGTTCATATGTGAATGTAATATGCCTAATTTGAAGAACTAACTACTTTTACTTTTTTTTTGTCGGCTGCACTTGTGACGCATGACCTTGTACCGCTAGGAGTACCGCGAAAATATTGCAGAGGAAGAAAACATCGATGGGAACGAGGATATGACATTAGCTGATTTATCACGTTTACAACAAGAAAATCATGATTGTCATTCAAATAGCTCCGACGATGATGAGGATGGCGTAGAGTTCATACAATCTGAGAGAGTGAGTTCAACGTTACAAATTGTACAGTCTGAATTTAGGTACCATGATATTTTAGCAAAAATTAGGAAAACTGTGAAAATCTTCAAAAAATCGCCAAAAAAGAATGAAGAGTATCTTCAAAAGTACGTTTTGGAGGAGTTTAACAAAGAGTTACAGCTGTTATTAGACGTAAAAACGCGTTGGAGTAGCGTCGCAACTATGCTAAGCCGCTTTTTGATGCTTAAAAATTGTATAACAAAAGCACTCATCGATCTAAAAGTAGATGTGGAATTCACTCAGGGGGAATGGGTGCCATTGAAGGAACTTCACGAAGTGTTAGACACTGTGAAAACTACAGTCGAAGCTTTGTGTCAGCGCGATGCGACACTTCTGACGGCGGATATTAGGGTGAAGTTTGCCCTAAAAACATTAGAAAATATGAATACAAACTTAAGTAAACAAATGTCTAAAACTTTGCAGAAAAGATACAAAGAACGACGTTTACTTGAGGCGTCTATTATGCAGTATTCGACAAACACAGAAACTTATTTTTCGAACATGCCGAACGAAGACCTGATCATTTTTGTCAGACCAAACGGGAGGGAGATGCGAAACGAATGCGCCAGGAGTTTCAAGACAAGCTGTAGTCCAGGCTGAGCAAAACGATACACGCCAAACAGTTGCACTAAGCAAAAAAGATGAGCTTCAATTTGAGATTCAGAAAGCGTTGGCAAAACCTATGCCAGCGAGTAACAAAGATCACGATCTCACCACAATAGTGAGGGTTGAAATGGCACTGTGGGAAAACGGTGGAGAACGTGGTCACTATTTGACCCTCGCATACAAGTATCTGTCTTCAATCTCACCGACAAGCGTAGAACCTGAGCGCGTATTATCTTCTGCTGGATACATCTGTCACCGCTTAAGGACACGGTTGAGTGATCGAAGTCTAGATGTAATCAGCTACTTACGAACGTATTATCAACAGCGGAGAGCACAACACTAGCGGAAATAATCCTGCCTACAATTTGAGTTAAATGACCGATTTTGTATTCGACACATCTTTTGTATGTTTGAGATAATAATAATGTTGAAAGGTGGTAGTCATCCCCTTATTCATTGAAGTTCCAGATTTAAGATATTTAGACTATTAAGAGTCATTTTAAAGGCCGATATTTAATTAAATATTTTTGCTGTGGAAATTGGAGAAAAGGAATATTAGAAACCCTGTTAATTCCTGATTGTTTATTATGATTGTGATATAATTATGTTTTTTGTTTAAAGTAGAAAAATGGTTTTACTTGAATAAGTATATAAAAATGTTAGTTTTCTTTTTTTTTATGACATAGGAAGCAAACGAGCAGACTGATTATATTATTACTTTTTAGCATTTTATTTTTATTTCTTGTATTATCGTAACCAGTCCTCAAATCAGATACGAATGTTACAAATTCAACTTGTTGAGTAAAATTAAGACTACTATTGGTGATTGTGATATTAAAGTACGAATTTAAAGGCTGATAATTTAATAAGATTATTGTAAGGACAATTACTTGAGTTTTAAGCTGCTGACGTGTGATTTAATGTGTGATCTTAAAAGATGTCGGTTTAATTATAGATTTTATAAAGGAAAATGTATACCCTACCCTGTAAGGTTTAAGTTCCTGATTGCCAGAACAGAATCAGTACGGTCAAAGGTTCGAATTAGCTAAGTATAATACATTAAGAATATTGTTTTGTGATTACCATACCAGTTGATTTCACGTTTCATAAAAAGTTTATAGTTCTCATTTCTTGTTTTTGTGAGTATCGAAATTTCCCGAAATTCCCGGTATTCCCGGTACCGAACCTGACTCGGTACCGGGAATCAAAAATGTCGGCTCAGTACCGAAACTGCAATCCCTAGGACAAACATTACTTACCTTATTCGTAGAGACATTTTGGATAAGGAAAATTAATATTTTCCTTACCGATTGTGATTTGGCATTGAAGTGCCGGATTTTCCTAATCGCGAGTTAAGCTGGTAAAGCACTAAAAATATTGGCACGTGAGTAAACAACGGGCGAGTTCCGCGTTGGCGATGGCGGTCACACGTGCGTACAGTCAGCCGCGGAGTAGCTAAGGAGTATATCACGTTCACAATTATCTACACAGAGCGTTATTCTTTTAATATTAGGGTCAATCAACTTTTCGAGCGGCACTTCTATTTTACCGGATTTCAGCACACATTTTTTTTTTACCGACTTCAATAGAAGGAAGTACTTTCTCAGTTCGTCTGCATGTTTGCTTGCTCTTTTTTTATGTATATATGTTCCCCGATAACCCTTGACAACGTTGGATTTTGATAATTCTTTTTTTGTTTCTAAGCAGGTACCCCGACTTTGGTCCCATATAAATTTGGTGAAGGTCTGATGATGGGAACTCCTCGAATTTGATAGGCACGCATATGCCGATTTCGGTATTTTCTGTAGGTAATCAAGCATTGGCTCACGGAAACCATAAGCAAATTGTGGCAGAGCAAGTACAAAATGGGAGTTTGTTTCTTTTTTGGTATAATTTATATAAAATCTGACCAGTGGTAAACGGACAAAAATGTGTTGATAACAAAGTTGATTGGCCCATTAGTCTGTGTAGCTCATTTTGAGCACTAGGCCTTCTGCTGCTGACTGTACATTAAATAGTGATATTTTGAATATTTTTAAGGCTCTATACCGAAAGGGTACCAACAGTACCCTGCCGAAGATGTCCGTCTCCGTCTGTCGGCGAAACTGTCATGAACTGGAATCGGCAGACAGTTATTTTTTTAATCAAAATGTATTACTGTTGCCGCTATTAAAGCAAATAATAAAAATTCAAATAAATAGTCTGGGCCCTTGGGTACTTGCTCGAAAGGTCCTCGAGTGGCGCCAGGACCGGCCATTGCGTCACTCTTTCGGGGAGGCCTATGTCATGCCATCTAGCGGACTCCCGCGACCTTTACCAAGTCATCAATCCTCCTTGTGGGGGGGTCTAACCACGCTGCGCCTTCCGGCAGCATGTACAGTCACCGGCAATAGTATCATCCTACACGAAGGCCGCAAAAGTATATGACACGCTCTTATTTGTAGGGTCATAAGAGCGTGTCACATATTTAAGCGGTCTTCGCGTAGGAAGATATAATTGCCGGTGACTGTATATACTTACTACTGACTGACTAGACTGACTAGACTGTATACTTGTTCCTAGAGTGCGGTGGAGATACTGCGATCGCCAACCCGCATGCCAAGCGTGGCGATTATGGCATTTGCCCCCCATGAAATTGGGGGAGGCCTATGTCCAGCAGTGGACGTCCTAGGGCTGATATGGTGGTGGTGGTGGTGGTATACTTGTACAGCCTTGGCCAGAAATATTAAGCACTCTCGCGTTTTTCATATAAAAGTAAAACGTTGAATAAAGCATTTTATATCTTTTATTATAGAAAATTCTAATATTTTTCAATAACACTAGCTATTCATTGACGTTAAAAATAATTGCGCTTAAAAAAAGGCATTTGGTCCTATTATTGCGAACCCGATTATTTTTAGGGTTTAGTTTTCTAGGATAAATAGCTACTTCGAAATTATATCTGCTAAAGTTTTCTAGATGTTTATATACATTATTCTATTTTGCGTCAATGTGTAGTTTTGTAATTTATAAGTTACAAAGAAAATTAAGGGGTGCTTAATACTTAATATTTATAATAAATAATATTGGGGGACAATCTTACACAAATCGACCTAGTCCCAAACTAAGCAAAGCTTGTACTATGGATACTGGACGACGATATTCATACTTATAAAGACAAATACATAGAAAACATTCAAGACCCAAGAACAAATATCCGTGAAAAATGCACAAATAAATGCCCTGGCCGGGATTCGAACCCGTGACCTCTAGCGGAGGCAGAGTCACTACTTCTGGCCAAGGCTGTAATATCAATCACGGGTAATCCAGTTGATAATCATTCACAGTTCAGATAACTAAATCGCGCAACTCACTGCTACTTACTTTCAATTACCGTATCAATCATTGTTCTCGCTCTTTTAACTCCATTAATCTTGAAAATTTTATTTACCTAAAACCTAAATGACGCTTTTTTAACAGTGTATAAGTTTCAAAATGCAACGCTGATTTATGGGCAGTTAGACAATAACCACTGAACCATCTAAACGATTCGTTTTGGTTATCGGCAGTTCCGTTGCCGCGGTGAAAGTTTACGAAAGATCATCAGAGAGCCTACTCCGAACTTCGAAAATCGAACTTCGTGTCGAGCCGTCCCTCTCGTGTTTAACACAACTGATAGGGACGGCACGCTACTTCAGAACCTACAGAGCGTTGTGTTATTTTGAACGTGACTAACATTTCATTTCAATAATGACAACGCAGCTGTACGTAGTTTGGAGAGTTAACTTCATAGCCCGAGAGCTATACGGTTTCACTGTATGAAAAAACAACAATATATCGGTATCAGCTAATTTTGTGCATCAAAAATTAGGTTAAGTAATTTTACTAAGTATTCTGTAATAATACACCTACATTTATTAACGCGACGGTAGAAAATATTAAAAACAAATCTATATAAAATCCGTAAAAATCTAGCGAAAACACTATAAGAATTATTTTCTTTATGATATACTTAGTCGGCTCATAAGTTCTGTCATATACATAGTATCAAATAAAAACAAAAGTTTAAGTTTATTCCGTATAATTTGTACAGCGTTTGAAAGCTTATAAACTAGAGAATCTAAATGTATAACATTTATTCAAAATGACCGCCATAATATCTACACAGGCTTGAAGTCTGCGTGGCCAGTCGTCAATGGATTCACGCACCACTTTCATGTCGATATTGGCCACTGCCGTAGCAAGGGATTTTTTCAGCGAGTCTAGATTTGCATGAGGTTTTGAGTTTTCCTCTAAATACTGCCATATTTTATAGTCTAACGGATTAAGATCTGGGCTAGAGGAGGGCCAATCTTCATGCCGTATAAAGTCGATTTTATTGGAGGCGAGCCAGGCTTGTGTAGACTTTGCCTTATGGGCTGGAGCAGAGTCCTACTGGAAAACCCAATGCTGGTTTAGAAACATCGTATGGGATAGTGGTTTCACAATATTAGTCAACACCGTGTCTTGGTACACTTTGGCACTAGTTTTTACTCCTTTCTCACAAAAATGCATACTAGTGACGCCCGCATAAGAAACTCCCAGCCAAACCATCACAGATGAAGGGTGGTGACCTCTTTGAATACGGAGAATGCTATTAGACGCTTCTTTACTATTGCGAGCGTACACTCTATCATTTTGTTTATTACAGTTTTCTGCTATGTCAAAAATTTTCTCGTCCGAAAACAGTATACAACGATGCTTATTTTTAGCGTATAAGTACTTCTTCAATAAAGCTTTAGATCTTTTAAGCCTTAAAGCTTTAAGCCGACCATTGAGAAGATGGCCAGTTTTTCGTTTATAAGCACGAAGTCTCAGGTCTTGATTAAGCACTCTTTTCACCGTGTTTCTGCTCAAACCCATCTGGAGGGCCATAACTTTTTGTTTCCTAGCGGGATTTCTGGCAATGCGTGCCCTAATTGCTTGTACAACCGCTGGAGTCCTAGCTGTACGAGGACGACCGCTTCTTTTCTTGTCATTTAAACTAGAGACCTCACTGTATCTTTCTATGGTACGATACACAAATCTTAGAGAGAATTTTAAATTTTCAAGTAGCTTAAAAATTTTAGTCGGCGAGTGTCCACAACGATATAGTGCAATTATTGCGGTACGGCTATCTTTAAGCGTCCACTCCATGTTAAAGAAAACAGAAAATTGCAAAATTTAACTACTCAAATATTTAAAAAAGATTCGAAATTCAAATGCACAACGGTTTTTGTTTTAGGAGTTCCAAATTTAAATTTTAAAGGCCAGTGACAGAACTTATGAGCCGACTAAGTATATCGGCAACAACCCCTTTACCTTCCTTTTTTTTTATGCCACGTCGGTGGCAAACAAGCTGACGGCCCACCTGATGTTAAGGTGGTCACCGTCGCTCAAACCCAAATTATTTATTGCACACATATTACCGTACAGAGATTGTAAGTTTCTATGTACGTGTTTGCGAATATGTGTTGTAAAATCTCAACAACATACATGTGTGGGCATTTATATTATAACTGAACCTCGTGTATCCTCCCGTTCACACAAAATTGGACTTTAACGCTCACACAATAAAATGTATGACCAAACTCATGTTTACTTCCTATACTGCGTTATCTTATCTCAGTTACAAGTCGTTTAAAAAACATGACTAAGCAATTATTGAACTGGTATGATTGATTTCGTATGAAGTTGTCACTCCGTGCTTGCTCGTGCAGAAATTTGAATTTGTAATGGTCCTATATGTGACGTCATAAACAAGTTTAATTAATGTTAGCCCACCATCAGGTCCATCAGTGGGCTGTCAGCTTGTTTGCCACCGACGTGGTAAAGAAATGAATAAGCGATCCATTAATTGTGAATAATTATTTCCTACAAATACATATGTTGATTGATTGCAGATTTTCAATACCTAGAATACACCATTATTTCTACCTACCAAGTAGGTATTGATTGATATTATTAGGGCTGCGTTCTTCGGTGGAAGTAATTCCCAGGTCGGGTGCTTCATGTATGTATGAATGCGATGACATCCCTCTTCCTACCTCTATAACTATTATTATATGAAAAAAAAAATGCTTTCGCCCGCGATTTCGTCCGAGTAGAACTCGGTATCTTTTATGTTATGACCTTAAGAAATCCACCACCATATCAGCCCTAGGACGTCCACTGCTGGACATAGGCCTCCCCCAATTTCATGGGGGGTAAATGCCATAATCGCCACGCTTGGCATGCGGGTTGGCGATCGCAGTATCTCCACCGCATTTAAGGAATGCTGCTGCCCATTCCCCGGTGGTCTTGGTCGTAGTTTTAGGACATACCCGGGTCCATCTTAAGAAATCATCGCTATTAAATTATTTTAAGCGCAGACTTAATTATAGCTCTCGTACAGACTTCCATCCCCCTTTTCACCCCCTTAAGGTATGATATCCGGTATAAAAAATAACCTTTGTCCTTCCCGCGGTCTCAAACTATCTCCATGCCAAATTTCATCTAAATCGGTCCAACGGTTTAAGCGTAAAGAGGTAACTGACAGATTACTACTAAAATATTAGTATTGTGTATTATGGATTTTACAATTGGCCTCGTTACCAATAACTGTCTCTACTTGGTATTGTTGTTACGCAGATTTACATAAGGGTGTGTCTGCTTGTACACAATCGGTCGCATACCGATTGTTGTATTGTACCGTGAGAGCATTCCACTAATTACTTTAGCCTGAGAAATATCAGATGTTTATTAGCGAGTATTATTTCATGACGAATTGAAGGCCAATGTTGTAGCGCTACGTACAATCAACAGCAGAAGTAGCTACGCGGGCCTAGTGCTCAATATGAGCTACACAAAGACTCTAATGTAAAGAGAATAAGGCTCTGTGTATTGTGAACGTGTTATAATGCCTAGCTACTTCTGCTGGCAGCAGTCGTAGTGGCAACCTCAAAGCCCTGACATATGACACCTCGGCCAAAAATGTTAGAACAGATGTAATAAGAGTTTAACGCAAACTAAACGCCTGAGGGCGTATTTCTATTGTGTTTACTTTAATAAAAACATACTTATATCATTTCAAGTCAGATTCAATTCCAAACTTTAGTATTAAAAAATTGATCTTTAAATGTAAAGTTCTAATTAATCTGTACCTCGAAAGGTGTACGAAGAGTTAGTAGTGATGTAATCAAGGGATTTTCTACCATTTTTGAAGGGCCATCAAGTACATTAGTTTGCCTCGTAACAATTTCTTGCTCCAAAGAGCAACTTTTCTCCCGCTAACGAGAAGGCTGCTCGTCCTTGAGCGAGCGATCAATTGAAGGTCCAAGGTCTTCCTCCGAGCGCCCTCCGATGCCTCTTGAAGCGGGGTGAACTTTATAACGGATCCACCCTCAAGAGTTTTCCCGAATTACTATAAGAACCTCTAGAACAATTGATTGTTTAAGTCGTGGCAACAGACTAACAGTACTAAGTGCGTACAAACTGCTTTGTCGTGGATAAATACTGGCTGGCATCAAATCAACGGGTTTCCCAAATCGGGACGAAATGGACCTTATTTTTCACTAAATTGTTTGATATACAGAGTGATTCAGGAGACGGAAGCAGGATCAACCCAACGGATTCAGTTAACTATAAGCTACTCCCTCATACCAGTATTGGTGCGATTAACGTAATTTTTTGAAGCGTTAATAACAAATAAAGTATTTAATTTTGCACGATAGGCACGGTCACTCTACAATTAGAATACTTCTGTCAAGTACCGATTCTCATCGCTTTATCTATGAATTCTATGATACAAAGTCAAATTGACTGTCAGCAGAAAATACGTCAGTCTGGTCTGGTTACTTTTGAAACGTCGCATGTCATCTCATCAGTCTAGTCACTTTTGAAACATCGTATATCCCTTTACAAAATGTGTCAATTTACTTCATTCGTTATTTTCTTTATTAAGTGCTGTCATTACAGTTAAAGATGTTGGGTATCTTTATCAATTAGTTAGTGTAGGGTAACCATAATTTTAGAGAGTTAAACTTTCACTTAAAGTAGAAGAAATGTAAAAGGTGTGGTCTTTTAACTTAATTACGATTTTAAACGATCCACTAATGTTTACTGTATTAATAGTGTTAGCCCTGCTCACGTCTCTTGAATCATCCTGTATATAAACACAAAATATCTAATAAATAAGTTAAATGTCTGTATGTTCATTATCAGGATGTTTATTTCTCTCTCACTGGTTTTAATTTGATTAATGTATAAAGATTAGATTTTTGTGTGTAAAGATTATGTAACTTCGTATCGGCGGCAATCGGCATGTTCGATAAAAAATTCTCAGCGGTTAAAGGGTTAAAAATGTTCTATATAGCACATTCTTTGTCTTCCAGAAGAGGTATGTGCAGTGAATGGAACGTACATGCTTCTAAAATAGTCTGAATGCATAGTTCGCTGGATGTATAGTATACCAAGTGGATATCATGTGGTATTTGTGAAAATTGGAGCATCCAAGATGTTCAACAAACGCTACTTTACTATTTTCATTTAAAAACAACTTAAGAGATAACTTATTTGCTAAAATTACTTGTGTCTGTTGGAATACTTGGAATAGAAGCTTATAATATACATATGTATAATACTTATTCATATATTCGTACGCCCATTTTCACGCTTCATTTGCATACAGTATTCAGGAAGTTATTTCCACCCGCCTGCAAAAAACCAAGGGCATTTGTTTTGCAAACGTTTTCACCATGATCCTGCGCAAGCTCTTATCTCATACACATTTCCTTGGAAGTTTGAACCTTATAATTATATAGTAGAGTCGCTATTGCACTGGTAAAAATAAAGAAATACGATTTTCGTACAATTATCAATTATATGACGACAACGCATGGTGTAGACACAAACGTGAAGTATTGAAGTTCCGTCAGTAATATACGGTGTTTTTTTTATCAGTTGTGGTTTTTGTGTTGGTTGTCTAACCTTATCGATAAACCGTTTTGTAATGCTGACCTCAGAAGGACGAGGTTTATTGAACTGAGTAAATGCTTTTTCTCAAAAATGGCCGTAAAGGTGGACGTTAACTCGCTACACATTGGAAGGCGAAGTGTACAGTTTACGGTCAGTCATAAATTAAAAATAATCAAACATTGCAGGCTCGCTCCGTGCGACTACAATGTTACATATAAATTACTTTATTTGTCGAGCGAGAATCTAGCTTTTAAAAAAAAAGAACATACAGCCATACAAAATATGGCACAGGTCGTATACAGCCCATTCAAGTCATATTTTTCTGTCGGAATCGTGACGTTTTTTGTACGTGCCTGAAACAATTTGCGAAATAATCTGTTTAGAAAACGGCGGGAGAGCATAAACATTTTGACGTTATAGGGTTATATGTTATGTTTATCACAACTGAATTCCGATTAAGTCTTTTTTATCCCCATTTTTGAGAAGAACAGAACTACATTAGCTTCTTCTGGAATACCACAATGCCAAGATCGTCAGTTTAAAACTAATTCTCAGCCTGCAATTGCCTCCTTCCATGCATCGACAATAATGTTCTATTTCGCTTCTTCTATTGTTTATCTGTTCACTATTACAACCCTTTATTGCATGCAGCTCCCTCTCAAAGTGTCAACACATCCTCTGGAGCTCTGGCGACCTTACTCACCACCAGGAACAACATCTACAGACCAAGTAGTGGTGTTATTGTGGTTGCATTGCAGTCTTCTGTTGACTTGGTTTGTCAGCATCAGCAGTGGAAAGTGTTTCTATGTGCGAAACATGAATGTATATTTCCACGGGTTATCAGGTTATCACTGCACTCACACCTATCAATATACGACTTCTGATATCTAGTGTTTACCCAGATAGGAAACGTTTGTATGACATTGATAACTTCCATATAAAGATAGCGATTTGTGACGTCGGTTACCTTATTAATAATATTTTGCGTCAATACTTTTTAAATTTAACTTTGTTACTTTAATTTAACTCTAACTATTATTTTGATAATTAGTTTTAACAGATAGTTTGCCTCTCTTCCTGGGTTTGAACTCTTTGCCTGAGTTTTTTTCCCTAGTTCAGGCACAGAGTAAGTAATGGTACTGTTCAGGCTGAAGTAGAAGAAGTAACTATACTTTTTTTCCTGATTAATGTAAAGTTATGTACCATTGAACTACCAAAGCCTCTGCTTTGAATCTGATTTTCCCATACTATATAGGTACCTACACAAGATATCGTATGGTAAAATCAGATGAAGTATATAGCCTATATAGGTAGAGTCCACCGTACCACTTTTGGATTGGTCACCTGTCTCTGTCGTTTTAACTCAGGATGACAGAGCCATGAAATGGTGATAAGCCCCCTTCTGTTAAATATCTCGGATGAAGCATTGGCCCCAATATACTTTCCCGTCTCTCTCATCTATTCCACACAGTCGCCCTAATACTTCTAAGGGCGAGGCCACGACACTGCATTACACTTCTTCATGATATACGCTCAAATTGGCCTTTAGGGACAAAACGAGGGCAAGAATAAAGGAAGAAGGAAAAGAAAATAGTAAAAGTCAAAAGAGGAAGAAAAAGGAAAAAGAGAAGGAAGAGATGAGAATCTGCGTTATGACGTCGCATCGCAATATGATGGGCATACGATAAGTCGTCGTTTTTGCGATGCGACATCGCAAGTCGCAACACTCGCAACCCAGTGTTGTGGTCTCGTCCTAAGTCCTACCCACTTTAATCACATTCACGACTACTGACGACAGTCCAACTTTTTGAATTCCATCCATCTTGGTCATTGTAAAGGCCCGGCTAGCAATAAAAAGCAGGCGCCAGCTACTAGCAGTGGGCGTGTCGAAGTGACGGTTGCACAAATTATAATCGACACGGTAACTATTAACGCTTTTGTTTACGTTTATGGAGCGTGACTTTACTACCTCTAACAACCTCGTATCTATACACCAGCGTGTACAAATCACGACCTTGCTGAGACAGGTTATGGTCCAAATTAGAGTTGATATAAGTGAGATGGGAGTTTGCGATACAGTTAGTTGCGAATTAAAAAACGAGAGCGACAGGTGAAGTTCCGTTAGATTGATAGGCATCTCCGATAGTGTCATCTATGTAGGTTTTGTTGCCAATTCGCGAAATAAATATACCTAGGAGTAGGTTTTTTTTTTAATCGTAAACCGTGAGATCTTCGAGGAGACAAGTACGGTTGCCAGTTTTTGTTGCACTTTTAGCACCACCCAGGGGTCACGTGTAGGGTAACGGTAGGTACTCCCTACGGACGTGGTGCAACTTCGACCCCCCTTTGTCAAGTGAGTGGGCAACTTGACTGTTAGAAGTTTTCAAGCCGCCCGAAGGCCTCTAACTTGGCCTAACGACTGCTGTCGTAGACAGCAGCCGGGATCAACGGCTTAGCGTGCCTTCAAAAGCACGGGAGCGCTCAGTTAGTAACCACTCAAAGCGGTCACCCATCCAAGAACTGAACTGCGCCCACATTGCTTAACCTCGCATACCGAACGCGGTACGCGGGCGCCGCTGGGCCACGAACGCTCCACGCCAGTATTTTTACAGGAGTAGGTTGACCACAGTAGTCGCGGATACCGCTCGAAGTGCAATATAAATACACCACAAGACTGATTTAGATAAGCACCACCCCTTTCTTCCCTTGGGTGTCGTAAGAGTCGACTATGGGAAGTTGAAGTGTGTTGTATTGTGGGCGATGGAATAGCAACCTGTTACTGCAATACTTAACAAAAAATTTCCATCTATAAATCAACAATAGCTAAAAGTGGCACTGAAATTAATTTTCGTGTGCACTGCCTACCCCTTTTGGGAACATAGGCGTGAGTTTAGGTATGAATATATTTATATTATGTGTTATCGAATCATCACATAAGTAGAGGACTTAGGATGGTATTTTACTGAGGTAAAAGGTAATAATATCCGTTTAGTAATTGTCATTCATTAGCGATATTTTCTATTTTATCCAAATGTACCGAGTTTAACATCGAGATTACTGCCGCTCTGACATTTAACGGTTTTATCTGATTTATCGGCATGCGATATTATACTCTAGCGTTACAACAACAAGGACTGAAATAGCACACTGTGCGGGTCACGGGGCGCGGTCGCAGTACTGTTGCTAATACGGTACCACTTGACATCAACTTTGACACTGGTTTTGTTTTGCACTGGTTGGTTGGGTATGGAACACTTTCTGGATATTTAACGGTTATACATATATTAACCTTGTTACACTGGTTTAGGTTCGCTTCTTCCCTATTTATTTATTTAATCGTATGGCATTTATTTACGAACCGTGAGATCTTCGAGAAGACAAGTACGGTTGCCAGTTTTTGTTGCACTTTTAGCACCACCCAGGGGTCACGTGTAGGGTAACGGTGGGTACTCCCTACGGACGTGGTGCAACTTCGACCCCCCTTTGTCAAGTGAGTGGGCAACTTGACTGTTAGAAGTTCTCAAGCCGCCCGAAGGCCTCTAACTTGGCTTAACGACTGCTGTCGTAGACAGCAGCCGGGATCAACGGCTTAACGTGCCTTCCAAAGCACGGGAGCGCTCAGTTAGTAACCACTCAAAACGGTCACCCATCCAAGAACTGACCTGCGCCCATATTGCTTAACCTCGCATACCGCACGCGGTAGGCGGGTGCCGCTGGGCCACGAGCGCTCTTCTTCCCTATAAACGACCTGTTTAGCCTAGTTGGTAGTGACTCTGCCTCCGAAGCTAGAGGTCCCGGGTTCGAATCCCGGCCAGGGCATTTATTTGTGAATTTGTCACGGATATTTGTTCTTGAGTCTTGGATGTTTTCTATGTATTTATCTGTATAAGTATGTATATCGTCGTCTAGTACCCATAGTACAAGCTTTGCTTAGTTTGGGACTAGGTCGATTTGTGTAAGATTGTCCCCCAATATTTATTTATTTATATATAAATAATAATCATCGTGTGGCATTAATTTTTCGAACTGTAAGATCTTCGAGAAGACATTACCTACGGTTGCCAGTTTTGTTGCATTTTTCACACTGCTTCTTTCCTGAGGATTTATCTAAAGCTACGGGCTAGAAACCCAATTTTGCCGTCCACGTCTCCGTCTCTTTAAATCTCTGTACCAGTAGTATAACTCCAGGCGAAATATTAACATTAATAAATGGAACAATTCATAAATAACTTGATTTTTTACTGGCTACATTTTTGTTTTTTCAATTGTGTATGACCCTGTCACTAGACTGGTTAACAAGTTTATCTGTCCATTCGATATGACAGCCACGTCACGCCACGTCATTACAGGAATATGTAAGCCCCGCAGTGTACCAGAAAAAAAAATAAAAAAAATAAAAAAATATTTGGGGGACAATCTTACACAAATCGACCTAGTCCCAAACTAAGCAAAGCTTGTACTATGGGTACTAGACGACGATATACATACTTATATAGATAAATACATACTTAAATACATAGAAAACATCCAAGACCCAAGAACAAATATCCGTGATAAATGCACAAATAAATGCCCTGGCCGGGATTCGAACCCGCGGGACCTCTAGCTTCGGAGGCAGAGTCACTACCAACTAGGCTAAACAGGCCGTCATCATCATCATAAACCATCATAATCATCATATTGATCTTTTTGGTGATTAGCTCTACGTAAGGATTTTTGTTTTCCTAACCAAGTTTGTCTCTTGCACCTACCTTCTCAATTTTATGTTTGGCCCTAGGGTTGACTGGTAGAGAATGCCTTGAGGCATTAAGTCCGCCATTTGTACTGATTTATTTGTGCAATAAAGTTTAAATAAATAAATAAACCGTGCAAAATGAATACTTTAGTAGAGTCAAAGGAATATGAACCTTCTGTACAGAAGTTAGATTTCGTATTTCAACGGTAGCGACGGTGGTCAGGAGCTGGTTACCCGCCCTCTGCTCGCGACGCCTGCTCCTTCATTCATATATCAATCTAACTTCTGTAAAAAAAAATACTTTGACTCTAGAAAGAAGCGCGCCTACTCCAGCCGTTTTGTGTGAATTCTACGCAAGTCCATGTATGTCTTTGTGAATTGTAGTTTTTACGGTTCCGTACCTCGAAAGGAAAAAACGGAACCCTTATAGAATCACTTTGCTGTCCGTCCGGCCGTCCGTCCGTCTGTCTGTCTGTCAAGACCCTTTTTCTAAGGAACGCGCGGGGAATCAAGCTGGAATTTATATCAAATACTCAGGTCTACTGTCCCTTAGAGCTGTGAAAAAATCAAACTTCTAAGCCAACGCAATCAAAAGATACATGCCGCAAATATCTGCAAATTTTCGACACTCGCAACGGAATCAAAACCTACAGGGTACTTCCCGTGAACTCGGAATCTTGAAATTTGGTACGAAGCAACGTCTTAGCAGAGATATCGGAAAAGTGCGAAAACCGTAAATTTTTAGTAACATCATATAATAAAAATGAGCGCTCTCGTGCTTTGGAAGACACGTTAAGCCGTTGATCCCGGCTGCTGTCTACGACAGCAGTCGCTAAGCCAAGTTAGAGGCCTTCGGGCGGCTTGAGAACTTCTAGCAGTCAAGTTGCCCACTCACTTGACAAAGGGGGGTCGAAATTGCACTACGTCCGTAGGGAGTACCAACCCACCGTTACCTTACACGTGACCCCTGGGTGGTGCTAAAAGTGCAACAAAAACTGGCAACCGTACTTGTCTTCTGGAAGATCTCACGGTTCGTAAATAAATTCCATAGGATAAAATAAATAAAATAAAAATATTTTTTACGGAACCCTCGGTGCGCGAGTCCGACTCGCACTTGGCCGGTTTTTTTTTTGAGGATACCCGTCTCGCGTGTATTCTCAAAATAGAACTCGTACCGGCCTAAAACTTTGACAAGGCACGGCTACTCGTCTTGATTAACATACTTGAGGTGACATTGAGAAACCGATCGTTTGGAGATGTTCCAGCTACATGATAGTGTGATTACTATAGCATATAGCTCGCCTCGGGGCATATCGTGATTGTATGTGTCATAGTCATAAACGAGCAATTCTTGTGTATTTATTCATTTCGGTGATCTCGGAAACGGCTCTAACGATTTCGATGAAATTTGCTGTAAGTATTTAGGGAGTACTGGGAGTATAGGATCGGTTATTGTGGCACTATTTGGGGGAGTTCTATGTCCAGCAGTGAACGTCTTTCGGCTGATATGATGATGATGATGATGATATAGGGAGTAACGTGGGTGAAATCGATGCAGCTAGGCGTCATCTTCGGTAAAAGTCGTATTCCACGAAAGCAAGAAACCACGAAAGATGCCGAGTAAAGCTCGATCACCCAAATACTCGTGTCAATGTCAACTACAAGTGTCAATCGCAAGCAAAATGTACCTCTTTCTCGATGCCAATAAGGACCATTTGTAATTGGATATATGCCCCATGTTAAAAAATTTAACATACTGACTATGAATTGACGACCTGTTTAGCTTAGTTGGTAGTGACTCTGCCTCCGAAGCTAGAGGTCCCGGGTTCGAATCCCGGCTAGGGCATTTATTTGTGCATTTTTCACGGATATTTGTTCTTGGGTCTTGGATGTTTTCTATGTATTTAAGTATGTATTTATCTATATAAGTTATGTATATCGTCGTCTAGTACCCATAGTACAAGCTTTCCTTATTTTGGGACTAGGTCGATTTACAATAAATTGTAAGAAAAAAAAACGTGTAAAGATGTGTAATTTCAAAAAATCTTAGAATATTGTTTTATTCATTAATATAATTCTTATGTAGCTATAAATAAAGAATACATTTAATGACAACCACTATTACATTATGTGCACCTTAACGCAGTATTTCACGACTAAGGCTGGGTTGTAGCGACTTATGATCACAGACCGATCAACGTTAAATATGGCGCCGGCAGCTGTCAATAGAAACTTGTCAAACTCCCCATACATTCAAATTTTAAAGAACACAGCTTACGATTACAGACGGTTTGGTGCAACCCAGCCTAAAACAGCAATATACTTATTTTTCCATACAATGATAGGTATAACTTGCGCGTGTCGTCATAAGCAATTGTCAATTTGTAGGAACCTTTTCGGAGGCCGCTAACGTCGAGCTAGGGTTGTCCCTGATTAGTGCCTTTTATTGCGCTCTTATTGTAGTTGGTCCCATATAGACAATTGATCGTCTCTAAAAAGTGGTTCGAATGGCACCATAGTATTTCACGATTGGTTCGATAACTTGCGCGTGACGTCATAAGCAATTGTCAATTTGTAGCAGCCTTTTCGGAGGCCTCTAGCGTCGAGCTAGGGTTGTCCCTAATGTGTGCCTTTTATTGTGCTATTATTGTAGTTGGTCCCATATAGACATTTGTTAGTAGATTTGTGTTCTGCTTACTCTTTATATGCAGGCGTAAGTTTATGTATGTATGTATAATAGACCAGGTTATAAAGTCCCGGCCTCACCTATAAAAGGAACACTCAAATTGAACCCTGAGAAAGTAAACTTTCATTGTCGTTCCGTAACAAGGGCCTAGCGAATCGTCATGTTCTATTTCCAATGGCAGGAAATGCAAATGAGGTGGTATATTGAATAAATACAATGAGGTGGATGGCGGATATTTAGTTCCTCGATCTCTGTATTTGATTATTCATTAAATCAAAATGGTTGACGGATTGACCCACTCCTTCCGTCACCCTGAGTCATATTTGAGAATGTTCCGAAAAGAACTGAACCTACTTTATATAATTCATTTACATGTATTCAATTCAATTTGTTATAAATTAGGTGAGCCCAGTATTTTCTGTTGTGTTCTAATTGTCATTGATCCCATTTAGACTTGTTATCTTCTCTAAATTAAAAACTGGTTCAACAATCACCATATAAAAAAAAGTAGCCACTTGCAGAGTATTACTCGTTAGCAAAGAAATTGGTGGTCCCAGGGTTGGTCTTTGCGTCTTCAAAGGGTGATTTTGCCTGCCTCGAAGTGTTTGTGTTTCACACACATGTATGGCTCAACGACTTTTGAATCTGTTTTGTCTGAAACTATATCGGAGCTAAAACATTTTACTATTGGCATATTGGCATCCAGTTAAGTTATCACAACCAATCTCGACTTACTCCACCAACACCAGTATATTCTGATTCTGACCCCGTGGTTCATAACAATTATGGGTGATTACAGGTGAAATTTATTCTGGTTATGAGAAGAGTAAGTAAGCGTTGTGATTACTAGCTTTGATAAGAAAAAAAAAACCGCTCAGCTAGTGCGCTCACAATCGAAACCGATTTACATAATTTATTGGATCGAGTGATTAATCGTTTTCTTATTTATATCGTGGTAATAGTAGTGCACTGTTTCATCATGGTTCGTGAGTCGCCCTTTTATAGTTGATACAACGATAATCACCTGTTATTTATTTTGTTTTGTTGCTTTTCTTGTGGTTCTGTTCCGTGTAACTGATGGAAAAATCATAACCCGAGCTTTACTGTTGCGTAGCCGAGTAAATGTGGAGGCCTTATGGGTCATGTCTGTGTATAATTCTGTCTATTTGACCAATTCAGTATCATTTGTTAATTTTACACAAATACTTCACCGGCTATCTTCATTGTCCCAGTCGCTATTTTATAAATGAACATTATTATTAATTCTTATTATTTTATAAATGAACATTGATCATCTTATAGAGTTCTTTGAGCTAGGTTTATTTATAAATGTACATGAAAGATATGTTATAAAATAACTGTGATAACGGAAATACGAGACACCAGTAAATTTTTTTAAGGATTTCGTCAAATTGCATGGTCGTATTTCACCATCTTTAATTGTCATCTGAAAAAGAGGGTATATAATAATTATATAATATAATAATTTATTGTAAAAATCCTTATAGCTAATGTTACATTGTGCTTTAACATACTTACAAGATACAAATTGTTACATGGGCATTACGGTATAAGCACCGATTGTCGCATTATCCGAGATGATAGTCCAGTTGCTGAGAAGAGGGCCTGACTATTGTTTTTTCTCATAAAACTCAACCCACAGAATCATCCTAAGAAGCTGCCCAGTATCGTGAAAAGTGAAGAAAGGCAAGGTGGAAAGGGGACTTTGGCAAAAGCTGGGATAATGTAGAAGAAGAAGAAAAACAGTACTGAACCCACACTTTTTTTATTTACAGTCTTCGCATCTTCAGGAGAATGGTAGTTCAATAGATCTTAATTACAATTCATTAGGACGAAGTAGTAATTAAACGTAATTAGTAGTCATTTGCGAGATGTCATTGTGAATTATTACGGTTTATGTATGTCGATGCCTAACGAAATTAGAATTATGCATTTTTTTTATATACTACGACGGTGGCAAACAAGCTTACGGCCTGCCTGATGGTAAAGAGACACCGTAGCCTTTGGACACTTGCGATTCCAGAGGAATCCCAAGTGCATTGCCGATCCTTTATTGACTTGGGAATGCGCTGTGTTGAGCCGCAGATGTCTCCAGCTGTCAAGCTAGAGACATATGCAGGCCCCCCACTCCCAACACAGTGCATCCTCGGGAGCTCTGGCGACCTTACTCACCACCAGGAACACAACACCACATACCTACCTAAGGGGAAGTAGTGATGCTCTTATGGCTGCGGCCTTCTGTAAGGCGGAGGTACTTCCCCAGTTGGGCTGCTCCAAATTTGAGCGAGATGACGTTTCGCTGTCCCCTACCACTTCTAAAATTTTCATTTTCTATCCACCACCACCACACCACATCAGCCGAAGGACGTCCACTGCTGGACATAGGCCTCCCCCAATTTCATGGGGGGTAAATGCCATAATCGCCACGCTTGGCATGCGGGTTGGCGATCAATCATTTTCTATCATACCAGTATTATTGTTGTTTTCATGCAATGATTCACTTAGTGTTTAACGATATACGCAAATGACTTTGTTGTAACTATAATAGTAATTTTATGTAATCGCTTAGTTAGTCCAATATTGTTTGGAGTTTTTAGAATGTTACTTGGGGTCATTATTATTATTTAAATTATTATTAATTAATTATAATATAAAGATACAATTTTACATTTGGTGTATGTCCCACAAAACGGTTTACACAGTTTGACTGTGGGATCTGAGTCTCTTCGTTGTATTACTATTATTGGTTAATGTATTCATATCGTGCGATGATGTTGCTATTGAAGTACCGCTTTGCAATACGTGAATATATTTTGACGCCAATTGTATACAAAAATGACTTTGAGATTGATACGGTCAGATATGGAAATACATTTGTCAATGTTATATATGTCCAATCTTTGATCAAATTTCTTTGACTGAGGCGCGTTCGACATATCCAATATCTGTAGGTTTTTTCCAAAATCAAAAACATTTTTTTTATTGCTGGTTGTTATCATAATCTTCAAAGATATACCACCACCACCACCACCATATCAGCCCTAGGACGTCCACTGCTGGACATAGGCCTCCCCCAATTTCATGGGGGGTAAATGCCATAATCGCCACGCTTGGCATGCGGGTTGGCGATCGCAGTATCTCCACCGCACTCTAGGAATGCTGCTGCCCATTCCCCGGTGGTCTTGGTCGTAGTTTAAGGACATACCCGGGTCCAAAGATATACACCGAAGTTTAACTAATCAAACTTCGGTGTTCCTAGTTAGTTTGATAAAATCATCCAATTTCTTTGATCAAATGCATATTGGACATTTTTTGGTCAAATATGTTGCATTCGTGGAATACCAGCCTCTGTTACAAATGCTGTCTCATAAAAACATCAAGAACTTACACAAACTGTACAGCATTGTGCCTCGCATATCCGTCGCCACGTGGGAACTGACTTTGACCCCTATTCGTTATCTTTTGTGTTCGATAAACATTAGCATACAGTGCTTTGTTTATTGTTGGACCCGCGAATATGGACCGAGTGACCCGAATCTCACCTTCACTTAAAGTGACGTTAACACTGATTACTCATTAGTTATATCGCAAATTGCTACTGCATTGTGTAATTATTTGCTTATAATATAAACTTTGTTGTTATTAAAACAAAAATCTTCTTATCCTGCCATATCCTATCGGATGTCGGCGATCAACAAACAAAAGTCTTCTCTATTTTTCGCCTCTCTGTTAAAAGTGATAGCGTCGGTAACATCGGTCCAGGCGCTGATATTTTCGCACTATGTTGTTCTCGGTCTTCCCCTACCTCTCTTTCCTTTTATTATGTTTGTTATTATGTCATACTTGCTGCTTCTATATAATAATATGTGTCCAAAGTATGCAGTTTTTCTTTTTTTGTTAGAGTTACTTCTATTTTCTTCTTCATTTTGTTCATTACTGTTTCATTTGTAGCGACAACATCAAAGACAACATGAAACATAATCTACCTGGCGAGGCTCGAATCCGTATCTCTAATATCCCTATTGCCTTTCATAATAAAAATGTATAAATTGCGGACTTACTACGATAAAGCATTCTCTAACAGTTACAATGGTTAACTGTTAGCTAACCATTGTAGTTGTAGCTAATGTGAAATGTAACTAAAGCGCAAAACACAACAAAGGAACGGTGCTAGTCGAGTCGGGAATACCGCCGTGCTTATTCAGATTGCTATATATCACAGAATAAGTAATTCTATTTGATCAACATTACACAGACGACGGCGGCCCGCACCCGTCCTGTGTGTTTTGCGCTTAAAGACGAACATTTTTGGATAAATTTGGTGGAATTTTGAAAGCAAGCGCTGCGTAACTTTTCTCAGACAGCCGGGCTTCTGGCATTCAGTGTGTTAGGAATTAAATAAATATTGGGTTGGGGCACAATCTTACACAAATCGACCTAGTCCCAAACTAAGCAAAGCTTGTACTATGGGTACTAGACGACGATATACATAATTATATAGATAAATACAGACTTAAATACATAGAGATCATCCAAGACCCAAGAACAAAATCCGTGCTAAATGCACAAATAATGCCCTGGCCAGGATTAGAACCCGGGACCTCTAGCTTCGGAGGCAGTGTCACTACAGTACAATACCAGCTAGGCTAAACAGGCCGTCAAAACTGTGCAAGTTTTAAATAATTGAACGTGTATTTAGGAAAGATATAAAAACTCTTTACGTAAAATGTTATCGTTTTCAAAATCAGCATATCGAAAGGCCATTGCTAAAGATATGGTGTTATAATTTCTAACTATCTGATTAGTAATCTTATCGATTACCTTTTACCGGGGCACAGTGTTTGCGACGCCGTTGATTCTATATCTAATCGCTGTTTGGTTTATAAATAAGAACTCGAAAACAGAAATGGTGTGAGTCATCCAAGGCGGTATTTGTGAAATGTGTCATGAGTCATGAATATGACAAAAAGTCAGAGGGATTTCAAGAAGAAGCACTGCTGATGGGTGTATTTTACACCTAACCTGACTCTTAAAGCACCAATATAAAAACTGCAAAGATATTCTTGAAGAGATGACTAACTTAGGCACGGTATTAAACATAATTTCTTTCCCATTGATGTAGATTTTAAACCTCATTACCTTATAATTCTACGTAACGTATAACCTACGGAGATACTTGCTTCTAATTATTTTTATTTCTAAACAGGTTTTTAATACGTAATAAATAATACTCACGCTGTCTAATTTCTAGGTTCCGCAAATATAAATACCGTGAAAGCTATTAGGCGTTATAATTGTTTAAGCCTACTTTTTATAAGTAATTTTAATGTTTCACTAGTTTCTTCCACTTTCATTCTTCTGTTTCCGGCTTGGATATATTTATCTCCAATTCGTTTAATACTTTATGTTCATTTTGCTGATTTATGAACGAACTTACTAACAGAGGCCATTTTATTCCACTACCTAAAGGTTGTCTGGAAGAGATCGCTCTTTAGCGATAAGACTGCCAATTGTCTACCGTTATTTTATTATTTAACTACTGTTCGTTAATTTTGTTTTGGTGAACAATAAAGAACTTTTGTATTGTTTTGTTTTGATATCTTCCACTGATTTCCGAATCTCGCCGTACGTTTTTATTACGTAGAAAGTCGCGATACTTTTCTATTTCTACGAATTCGTAGGACTAGAAGTGTAGGCGTTAGGCTAAACTCATGCATCAACTTATTGTCTTCAACTTTCTCCGTGGACGTATATACAATGCGAGGTCTGGTGAAATCGGTACAATTGCTTTGCCGAACTGATACCGATGACCTCGAATTCGGCTATTGACGAGGCCGCACGGAATTTCTTCGTTAAGTATGATTAATACTGAAGGTGACGCTTGGGGTTGGCGGCACGCCGCATCAAAACGACTGAAGATTTATTTGAAGCTACTATTGAACTATTCCTGCATTAACCTACACGAACAAAAACACGTTTTTACTTCAGCATCTATGATAAACTGTGTTGACGCCGAGGTGTCTCTTTAAGGTATCAGCGTAGGAAGCGCAGTTAAAGGAGAATAATTGTGATTCATCATCATCATATCAGCCGAAGGACGTCTACTGCTGGACATAGGAGGCCTAAAGTAAACTAAGAGGGCTAATAAAACCTAATCCGTCTAACTCATACTGTACAAATAAAAAGAAGAGAGTAAATTTTCTCGTATCACATCGAGGAGTCAGTAGTAATGAGAAAGTGAAGGACTATTTTTAACTACTCCGAGACATTACTTTTTGCTTAAGACGATTGGACACGCCACTCTTGAATGGAAATAGTTTCAATACGTCCAATTATTCGTTACTACGGTTTTAAGTCTGTCGCAACTTGGACATTACCGCTCTCTTATGTCAGCAGTGTGACAAACCTGCAGTGAAAAGCAGCGAAAGCGTTTACGCAATGCACTATGCTAATCATCGAATCAGTGCAAATTGTGCTCGGGAACGGTTGTATACATTAATGTTACCATTATTACCCAGCAATATGGTGCATTTTCCTTTGTCAGGGTCCAATCATGCTTTGAGTGCCAATACGCACGCTCTGCGCTCGCATTTAACTGCTCCGAAGAAGACAACGTCAAGCGAAGCAAATGGCTTCGCCGATCTTGAAATTTACAGAGTAAAGTTTCTAGGCTCAAAGTTTAATGACATGGGTGTTCCCAGCGCTCTTTGTTTTATAGTTTAAGACATGATTTGTTAGTCGATTCCATAATAACCGGTCTGTTATTTATCAATTGCATAAATTTTCGTATTAATTAGTTCGGTCACGAAAGGTCTCCTCTAAGCGATCACCAGAATCAGGTTTATGAGATTATTTGTGAGTGATCAACATCACGATATCGAACAATGTATTTGGAATGTGAGTGTAGTGGAGTATACAAATATAAAAACAAAAGTAAGCGAACTAGAATTTGTTGGCAGCCGTGAGCAACCACACGAGGAAGGAAAACAAACCCGACGCTTTGGAGACGATAATATTTATATAAAATAAAAATAAACAAATACACTCTAGACTTCAAGAGCAATAATAGAGATTATATATAAACACTGTAACCTATATATAAAATTATATTCATTATTATTAAACGGGACTTAATCGCGGAGGTCACCCGACGTTTCGTATGTGACCCATGTAAAAAGTCCATCTTGGTCTTTGAGGGAGAAGATCTAACCAGCTAACCACGCTGCTGCGCTATTATGTAAATTCACATCGTTCCAGAACTGTTTGTAGACAGTGACTGTGTATTAGAATTTTCATAATCCTCGTGTCATTATCATTATTGTGACGTGATCGTAAATCAACATGGTATTCCGGTCGTTACGCAACCGTTTCGGCGTCGTGTCTGACATGGGCTGTTTTCGAGAGCGCGTGAAAGTCGGCCGCCTAACTGGGCTACTGGGTGAAGCGAACATTCGTCAGGTATAGGCCAAGATTCGGCAATAAAACAGCAGTTCTTATCTTGTTTCTGATATTACTTTTGTGGAAAGTTTCGTCTATATGGATGTGGACATTTAAATTTGCTTTCTTTTTGCACACGATATCCGCTGTTCCTGTAAGCTAAGGTGCACAAGCTAAGGTATATAAAGTACCCACAGTGCTGATGCCTCATATGTAGATATATCATTATCAATTCTTGACTACTGATAAATAAAATGAACGTCAGCGAAAACCTAAGCTCAATCTCCAGTCCAGGGACTATATCACCAGCATAGGCAATGTGGCCTTTCAAAATGCAATTTATTTGAAAGAAAGAGATTATCTAGATTTTATGTCTCTCAATTTGCGTACTACAAATGTCAATCCCGGATTGACTTGACTTACATAGTCACGAGAGGCGTTGTCTTACATACGCTGTTTAAATCATCTGTCAAGATAAAGATTTATGAGGCCTGATGATGATGACCATTTTGAAAAAGAGGTTAAGTCTTAAAACATATAGTTTTTGTAAAGGTGAAAAAAATATTTGACGGTAGACAACTTCCAATTGTATTTCCAGGTAGCTTGTGAATAGTCATTCCATCAGTTGTAATATTCCATCTTGACAGTGAAAAGTCATAAACATGAAAGTACATAATACTTTGTAACTTGTTCTCATTTTTTCAAAGTACCAAAATAATTATGTTGCATGAATTTAGAAATTACTCAATTATACACGAATTGGAAACTGCTTATAAAAGTGGTGGAAATTATACGCTGCGGAGGTTAAAATGTATAATTACCTCGTCACGCTGTAATAAACGGTCATCAAATACAAAGTTGTAGGAGGATGAGAGTAGCGCCCGCACATGAAATAATTAAAGTCGTTCTGGAAATTCTTGTAATTCATATTCAGCACATACTAAGTCATTGATGGGGCGCATTCGGCAAGCTCGACGACGTTTTGAAGTCAAAGATTCCTCAGTCGCTAAAAACTAGGGTCTACAACCAATGTGTTCTCCCAGTGATGACGTACGCTTGCGAAACATGGACGCTGACTGCCGGGAAGGTTCGCCGGCTTAAAGTGGCACAGCGAGCTATGGAACGTTCAATGCTCGGAATCTCTCTGCGAGATAGAGTGCGGAACGACGTCATTCGCCAACGCACCAAAGTCACCTATCGGCAAGAGGGTCGCAAAATTAAAATGGCAATGGGCCGGTCATATCTGCCGAAGAGACGATGACCGATGGAGCCAACGAGTGCTGTCCTGGAGACCTCGAGCGGCAAGTCGTAGCGTGGGAAGGCCGCAAGCCAGATGGTCTGACGACATCAAAAAGACGGCAGGGTCAACCTGGACCAGAACTGCTACGTCCAGAAGTCATTGGAAATCCATGGAGGAGGCATATGTCCAGCAGTGGACGCAAATATGCTGAAGAAGAAGAAGACATACTAATTAATTATCGTATGGCAATCATTTCAAACTGTAAGATCTTCGAGAACAGTACGGTTGCCAATTTGTTGCACTTCAGCACCACCCAGGGGTCACGTGTGGGGTAACGGTGGGTACTCCCTAAGGACGTGGTGCATCTTCGACTTCAACATCGAGCTGATGCGCAATATGAACGATTCGTCCACACAAACGCTATCTGTGAACTCGTTCGCCATTTCAAACTGCGTACACACGTTTCTTATTCATCATCTAGCAGCCAGCATACACAACCATAAACCATAAGTAGAAAAAAACTGCCTTAAAAAACTAAAAAGGAATAAATAAACTGAGGTCTCTAATCCAATCATGAGATGAATTTTATACCTATGATTTCATTACACGAAATGTATTAAACATACTCCAATCATCAATTAATCACAATTTTTTTTTTTTTATGACATAGATGGCAAACGAGCAGACGAATCGCCTGATGGTAAGCGATTAGCGCCGCCCATGGACACTCGCAACACCAGAGGGGTTGTACTAATTTAATAAAGACGAAATACTTTTTTTTTATAATTAATTTTTGTCATGTCACCTTCTGTAGTGCAATCTAATTTAAAACTTATTTTTGTAAAAAGTGACTTGTCTTGAAATGAATCATCATCATCATCATCATCATGTCAGCCAAATGACGTCCACTGCTGGACATAGGCCTCCCCTAAAGACTTCCACAATGACCGGTCCTGCGCCACCCGCATCCAGCAAATGAATCACCAGAACGTAAAAATTCTGTACTTACATATATTTTGTTTCGTGTAAAGCCTTTTAGGTTGGTGATGCCTTCTTAAGGGTTAAGTACGAGTATGTTAGCATAGCATGATAGCAGTAAACAAAAAAGAATTTAATTTATTAAAGACGACGTCGGCAATCGGTGATTAAAATGAGTGCCTAAGAAACCTGTATGATGTTAAGTTAAGGTCTTGTTCAAAAATATCTCGTTATGCTGCCAGGTCACCTTCAATTCAAGTTGTTAAAATTGTCCTCTTAGTGTCATACATATGTCATTGTATTTTATTTTATAGGTAACAAGAGACATCAATTTTATTGGCAGTATCTTAGCCGGTTCCTTTTTTCGTATGCCGAATGGAAAATGCGTTTGTTTGCAATTATGCTTTATTATTTTTAACCTTTAAAGTGCAAGTTCTCAATTAGGGATAAATTTTTCGAGCACTTGCTATACATTTTTTGGAGTGTACATGTAGATCATCTTACGATGATATAAAACCATTTCTCAACACATACTCGACACATGCACGATATGTACATATCGATGCCTTAGTTGACAATCGTACTCAAATTAAAGGGAAAAATTGAAAAATGTAATGCTCCGAACAGGATCCTGCTCGGAGCATTAAATTTTTCAATTTTTCCCTTAATTTGAAATTTTCTTTAGCAGCGTTACTGCTTTAGTACAAAATTAATTTACAATCGTACTAATTACGAGAAAAATGGTAGCGAAATTTAGACTTTATGTACTCGTATAGTGCACCATAGATCTAATTACAGCAAATTTTTCCTCGTAATTAGTACGACTGAACTAAGGCATCGATATTTCATCGCTTTTGCTCCATTGCCTTTGATTGCCTAAACGTTGCGTCTAAGTATGCCGCGACCTGAACTAGTTCACTAATGTTATTCGGATCGCCACTTTTTAATGTACGTTTTTTTGCTCTGACATTCACTAGTATCATAATTTCGGTTCTAGCAACGCGACTACATTATCTTTCCCTGTGTTTGATTCCATCAAATTCGCGGAGGATGTTAAGGACCGCCACAGACCGATTGCTTCGTGCGGTCATTGCAGAGCGATTTGCAGTTCGAATTCAATTCGTTGTAAGTAGAAAGAAATAGAAATACATTTAATCGTGGCAAAAATACAAACAAAAAAACAAAACATCATAACACATACAATAGCCCCAAATCAGCAAGAGATGTCGTGATCAAAAATGCAGTTTGTGTGCAGTAGAGCGTAGCCGTGCAGCCGGTAGCAGTGTCAGGCAGTGTGCTGCTCAAATGCTCAGCTGCATCCTTATACGGCGTACAGAAAACATAAAAATTACCCAAAAATATATGACAGTGACACTCATCTCTAACATTTTGTGTTGCTTTGTTATTTCTTATTGATGCTTGTTAGTGTTATACATGCTTACCTTACATCATTATACGGGACCCTCATTGAAGTCGGGCCCGTCATAATTGCATATGACGGTCACATCCATCACTTGGCAAAGCAACTGAGCTCGATTAACTGCCGACATGTAATTGATCAATCTGTTGTATAACGCGTGCCTCTGTATTTACATGCCGACGACGATGTTCGCCGGCTTATCTGTCAAATTCAAACCATGCGAAATTGAACTTTAAATCTAGCTGTATTAAATTAAAAATCAATTCAGAAAAGAGTGTCAGATATGAGGTATTCAAAGATCGTCGTCTATTTAACGCTGGCTGCATTGAAGCATCTGGGGTTTGGATTGATTTAGTTTCTTGGTAAATTCATCTGGGTTTACAGTATATCCATTGTCTATATACTGGACCTATAAGGATCCGCCTCTCCCTGCCAAAATCAAAGTAAGTCTTTATCATTTGAGTATACTTGAACGCAAAAGAATAAATAAGAAGGTGATTGCTTTTGCTGAGACTATACAATACAATAATAAATATTGTTTATTACTCACCAAAAACAAGTATTTACATAAAAGAAAACCAAATTCCACATAGAAAAAGTTAGGCAACAGGCGGTCTTATTGCTAAACTAATTGAATAAGACAACGTACTTAGTGAAAACCACCACCTAGACTATCAGCTGAAGGAAGTCCACTGCTGGCCTTCCCCAATTTCATGGGCGGTCAGACGCGGGGGATGTTTCATGGGGGGTAGTGAAGACAATGCATAGTAATTGAATGAGAGAACTATGACCATATCGAAAACTATGTTAAAAAATATTTTTCTATTTCTTCATATTTCAAGTTCGATCTCATGATATTTGATTCAGATCGGGTAAATGTTTGCCGGTATCTTTTTAAAAGCCTATCAAGTGTCCCACTGTTGGGCAAAGGCAAACCCATGATGCCATGAACCCATGGGCCCATGATGTCCATGGCGTCCATGCGTTCCTACTGAATTTTTCTTCCTCCCAATTGCTGACAAATGCTTCCAGGTCATACCGGTAAATTTTTAGTTCTTTATCAGTATTTAACGACAACGAATCTAATGTGATATATGCATGTGTGATATGTCGCTGTAGTTTCATCTGTTGACGTTTACATGTCTATTCATCAAGTACAACTGTTTACAGTGAAATGGCATCTCACTCCATTAGAAAGGAAACGCACAATTGATGATTCTCTCTATTGTAGCTGACGTGCCGTGAACAATCATATTGATCACGACAGTATTTCACGAGCTAGGAAGTAATGTATCGGTGAAATGGCGTTTATTGAGACTGTTGTCCTCCAGTCAGTATAGGCAATAGGCAGTTTCTCTTTAAATGAGAATGCTTGTCTGGAAAAACGCCATCGATCTTCTTGCTCTGTACAACCCAGCTTTAAATCTTACTTACACACGTACTGTATCAGAATGTTGGGCTATGAAAGTGACGGATGAAAGAAGAGTGTACGCAGCTGAGATGAGAATGCTGAGATGGATGTGTGGAATGACGAGGAAAGATCGGATTAGAAATGAGTATGTAAGGGGAAGTTTGAAAGTGGCACCCGTGGCGCGGATAATGAGGAGCAATAGGTTAGCATGGTATGGGCATGTAATGAGGAGGCATGAATGTCATAAAAAGTAAAAGGTCTTTCTTTATTCTTCAATTTTGGCATATTATATCCCCTATGTATAATGTCAATAAGCTACCCACCACCACCATATCAGCCCTAGGACGTCCACTGCTGAACATAGGCCTCCCCCAATTTTATGGGGGATAATGCCATAATCGCCACGCTTGGCATGCGGGTTGGCGATAGCAGTATCTCCACCGCACTCTAGGAATGCTGCTGCCCGTTCCCCGGTGGTCTTGGTCGTAGTTTAAGGACATACCCGGGTCCGTTAGCATAAGCTACCACCCATACCATATCGATAAAAGAATGTTAGGTTTGAATGTCAAAGGACGAAGAGCTATTGGAAGGCCCAAAATCGATTGATGGATTGTGTGAGAGAGTATATGGGAAAGAAAGGATTAGGCGCTGAATTGACGAATAATAGGGAGGAATGGAAGAAGAAAAAATGTTGCGCCGACCTAAGCGGGATAAGTGCGGGTGCCCTGCGGCGGTACCATGCGATCTCACTTCGAACGGAAATCGCGTAGAATAAATATCACATCGAGTTTTAAACCGAAATTGTTATAAAGTAGAAGCAGGTACTACTGCAGGGAGATGATGATGATGAGACTCTTAAGCGAGTTACATTGCGCGGTTTGACAGATTGATTGTGAACCCGCAATGTAATGAAACATGCATGCGAGTCTCGTATCGTATGTGTGTACTCTTCGCTAGGTGCTCGTTATAGTGAAAACTCTGTGATTTACAACGTCAATATAATTTGAGTTTCTTTTATAGTACTGTTTTAAGGAGCAGGTTAGGGCAAGGCATTCTCCATAAAAATGTTGTGCAAGTTTTATTTGTTAGTTTTGGCACTATAGCATTTAATTTTATTTTTTGCTTGTACATATTGGATATAACATATATATCCTGATTTGGAAAATGTTGCTTTATTTAAAAAAAATACAAAAAATATAAAAAAAATACAAAAAATAAACATCAAGTCATAGCTAACAGAAAAATCTCGTTTTACGGTGGCAGTTCCAAAAACTCGCACGAAGCGTTTCGCTTCCTCTTTTATTGTGAGAACAGCCAAGCTGTGGAACTCCTTGCCGGAATCCTTGTTCCCTGAAAACTACAACCTTACGGTCTTCAAGACGAGAGTGAACCGGTTTTTACTAGGTAAGCGCGCTGCATCCTAGACCACAATATCGCTTACCATCAGGTGATTTGTGGTCAAACGCAAACCTATCCGGAGTAAAAGAAATAAATAAATAAGCATATTGACCAAAAATAATAACTGTAGCGCAAATACAAATGAAGATGAACGTGCACAAAGTTTGCATGGAAAGAGCTTGCCTACCCCTTCGCCTTAACTGTAATTGCTTGTTACTTTTTATTTACAAATTCCCTTTTGGATTTTACATGCGCCCGCCCTTTCATCTATTATTGATTCAGTAGCTTGTTTTACCTTAGTTATCGAGTTGTTTATTTCACATATAACCACACGTTGTCGTGTTCACGGAACTTGTATGGATTCCCAGTTTGCCGGGCAGTCGCGGCCTAATATAGTTTAGTATATTTAGAACTAAAGTAAACATTACGTGACATGCTTAGTGTTGATTATGAGAGTCAAAACAATCGAATAACAACGTAGTATAAAAACGGTGGTTTTGAATGCGCAAGATTGGATTGGAATTGTTTTGTAACTTTGTTTTATTTCATTTATTAAGGTTTCACAATGAAGTACATAATTTTAACTGCATCGTTACGTAAAAGACTAAACTTTTGGTGTGCTTTTGGACCAAAAGTTAAGGTTTTCAATTCGGCTACAATTTAATTGATTCCGTTGTGACACGAACATTTTTCATACAATGTATATGGGTAACTTTTGTCCCAAAACGATATCAGTGCAATTGTAGACGAATTAAAACCCTTAACGATGGTACAAAGATTTAGTCCCTACCTAAACCATAGGTGGTTTGTCTCTATGCACGATCCCACTACTAAATATACAGTACTTAGATACATACTGTTTAAATCAAATTGACATTTGCTTAATTTCTAGTTAAAATATATCTTATTTATTAATTTTTGATTACTTTCTCATTTTTTTCTGAAGCGTTGCAATATTGGTAGGCCTGGGTGTTATATTATATTTACATTCTTTGGGTAGTTTATTTATAAAATCTGACTTATCGGCCTCAAAAAATTAAACTCCTAAGAGTAAAACCGTAGTGTTTGAGCTCATTGGAACCCTTTCAATGAGTAGTTGTGGGCTGTGAAAAAATGTCGGCAATAAAAGCTTCTCTTGAGAGAATGGATGAAGATCGGGACGTGAAAAGAGTATACTTGGGCCGCTCAGCAGGAAGATGTCCTGTCGGGCGCCCCAGGTATCGCTGGTGCGACATGGTGGAGGCGGATATGCGCGAACTTCGAGTCACCAATGGGGAATGTCTGAAAATTTTAAGTCCTTGATTATTTTTCTAATGGTAGGAATAACCCTCGCCATGAACAGAGAAAAGTTCCAGATTTTTCGGTTGCGCCATATATTTAAAAAGAATATAAACATTTTATATCACCTCGCGTCTGCCCCGTATCAGACTACTACGACATTTCTAAGTCCGTCGAATATTAAAAAAAAAAGCCTGCTTGGATCTGTGGTACGCAATGATATTGACAGTTCAAGTCATACGGCCAACCTATGATGAACTGTCACTGTCATTGCGTACCACAGATCCAAGCAGGTGTTTTTTTTTTTAAATATTCGACGGACTTAGAAATGTCTTAGTAGTCCGATACGGGGCAGACGCGAGGTGATATAAAATGTTTGTATTTTTATAAAATATATGGCGCAACCGAAAAATCTGATACTTTTTTTCTGTAATTGGCGACGGTTATTCCTCCCATTAGAAAAATAATCAAGGACTTTTAAAAATTTCAGACATTCCCCATTGGCAAGGGGTCGCACAGGACCGTGAAAAGTGGCACTGTCTTTTGTCGGAGGCCAAGTCTCATTTTGGGTCGCTAAGCCTGTAAGTCAGTAAGTAATAAAAGTTTGTACCGAAAATATAATTTTTTGCTCGAAACTTATTCCTTCTATTTTCCCATCAATTATAACTTTCATTCGATCGTTTTTTATAGCGTTATAAATGAATAACCAGCTGGTTATATATCATATTATCTATTCCCGCGACTCCACCTGCGTTTTACAAAATATGTCTTTCTCAAAAAAAGACAAAGAGGGACAATTTGTATGTCTAAAAAACGATTTCTGATTGCGTGAGTAAGGAAATTACGCCTTATTGACCCCGCCAATAAGGTATTCTTTTGCTTGAGAATCACACACAGTATATAGTATTATTGTCTATGTGTATGTGTGCGGACATACCTACTTGAAAGTCCATTCTATAAAAACTTGAATATTTATTGAATTCTGTTAGTCTTAATATACGATTTCAAGCTAACATAGTCTTGAACATTAGAATTAGAAATAAAAACGAGGTATTTACCTTGTAACGTATGTGTGTTTGCGAAAACCCAATATTTCGCCACTACAGTCAAACTACTTCTACTACTACTTACTATTTCGCTTGTAAAAGTGCCGAAATATCGGGAACTCACAAAATCGAATATACATGGTAAATATTCAATTTTCTAATAGTAATTTTAAGTAGTCTTAAGTAGAATCCTCTCCTTACAGTTTATGCTTTTCGCCTAACGTTTTAATTAAATTAGGTTTAAAGTTTATTTGACAAAACACATATAGAAAAGTTGAAAATAATCCAAAGATTAACGTTTTTTTTTCGATATCAATCCACTAAGCGTAGCGCCTAGCAAAATAAGCATAGCCAAGTTACTTCACGATTACTGTTAAGTTCAACCTAAGTGAAGGAGCTAATTTTAACTTGTATTTACCGTTAATGATAATTGAAGTAAATGTCTGTTATTGACGCATTCATGCTTTTAATTAACTTTAAATAGGTTTTAAATATGTTAAGTAATGCTTGTCCATTACAATAAAAATGAGTAAGCATGCTATTATAGTGTACGAACATTAATGAGAAATATCTTTAAGCTGTCATATCTATCATTTGATATTTACCTTGAGCTTTACGGGGAAGGAAATAATTGTGAGATTTGTTTGAGGTTAGGGTACAGAGATTAACACCCAGGGATGGCTCGTTGCTAACTGATTTTATTGGCGCGGTAAATATACTATACTATACATACATAGACCGCCAGCCTAGCTAGCACGATAGCTTATACACCGTCACGTTATATGGCCGAAGTGTACTAAAACGTCACATAAAACGTGACGGTATAAGCTACCGTGCTAGCTAGGCAGGTTGGTACTTATACATATTTAAGTACATGACAGATACTATGCATCTCGGCGTAAACAACCTATACGCTACAACTATAGTCACACGTACTAAAATTAATCCTAACATGAGGAAACCCTCACAATTTGTAAATTTTGTAATCTCAAAATCCTGAAATAACCAAATATTTGAATTTGGTAGTTTATGCTCTTTATATGTATAGGACTCATTAATGTATTTAGGTTATTACTAATGTATTATTGGATTGCCTGATTAAACATGAAAGAGTAAACGAAAGAACGAAAAAAATGAGTCCTTACGGGTTCTTGCGAAAAAAATAAGTGCTTATGGTATGGAGAAAATACAGGTTTCCGAAACCTGCCGCATACAGATGCGAAGAAATTCAAAGGAGTTTGTGAACTCCTCATCCTGCACTGGGACAGCGTGGGGACTGCCTAATCCCTCTCATCCATGCCCTGCCCAGCAGTGGGAGGTATGTAGATGATGATGATCTTTAAGCTGCATTTCAATTTGCAAACCCGTAGAAGTCCTCGTCCCCAAGAGAGGAACCCTCATACTTCCTACTTTCTACTGTAATGTAATGATCCATAATTGTAGTCTAGGTAATCGAAGATCACATTTACGTAGAACCAGTGTTGGCCCTGAGGCTAGTTTTGGGCAACCATTGGGAATACCAGCCAATGCGATAGCTATATTTAGAGATGCGGCGAATATTCGGTTATTATTCGGTTTTCGCGTATTTTTGAATGTTCGGTATTCGGCCGAATAGTGTTTCAACTGCTGGATATTTACCGAACATTTTTAATGGTTTTTTTTATGATTGACAAGGCCTAAGATGTTGCTCACTGGTTTAGCCTAGCCTATTCACTCTTGTCTTGAAGAGATCCAGATTGTTTTCTTTACAAGTTGCCAGAATGGAATGTAATCAATCACTGCTTTGTGATTTTTTGCAATTTTTAATGTTATTTAACCTTCTTTATTATCCATATTTCACTTTGATAATGGTCAAGAGTTTGACCACTAAATTAGTAACAATTGACGTATTACGTTGAACCGGATAATTCTGCCGAATATTCGGTTCGGCAAAAGCTGGACCGAGTATTCTACTTCGCGATTTATTTTTTACTTTCCAAAATTACCAAAACCTATCTCGACGATATATTCTAAATAATTATCATACCTGCTTACAAAACGCTCACGAGAATCGGTTCAGAAATATGACCTGTAGAGGAGGACAGTGGAAAATCCGCCGACATACGAAATCTTTGTCGAAGCTGAAATACAGAGACCTTCGTTACACTCGGTCAATAAAACTTTTGATAAATCTCTGTTCGTTGCTTAGGTATTTAGTGTAGACCTAATGCTAACCGATAAGTTAACGACTTTCGAATGATTAGTACGTGATTTTCAAATTAAATTTATTTCAGTACATTGACTTAAATAAGCTCCAGTCCTTTTTAAAACTGGTCCCAACGTAAACAAAGAGCCAAATAACGTAACAATTTACCAGCACCTAAATGAACCAATTTGATTGTGCACTAACACGAAAGGCAAAAGCTCCATTACGTAAGCAGCTTTCTTGTGTAACCGGTGAAAGAGCCTTCCCACCACTGCAGTGGTGCAACGGCTGCCAGTCTGCGCCGCGCCGTCATCCACGCCGCTAGCCGACAACACAACTGTTGTGCTATGTGTTGTTGGATTAAGTCTAGGTATTGTGTTGTCTGTTTTTAAACGTGATAAATTGAAGTGTGTACGTGTGGATATTACAAGCGTGTTGATGCGATTGTGCTAGCTAATGCTAGGTTTTCAGATTATAGTTCGGCCTCTGTTGTGTTATGTTTCCGTTCAGCGTTAACTAGATGTTTCGTTATCTGGAAACAAGCGTTTTGGTAGTCAATGGCCGTGACCGATATATTAAGACCTTGGGGACAAAATTTTGTTAAACGGGTGTTATGTAATGTTAATCTTGTCATTGGTAAAAGGAGAAAGTACCGTAATTCAAATGGATAAAGGCGGTAATGCTACGGCTGGTGCACCGGACAATAGTGATGCAATTGTCGTAATCCTAACTTGCGGCGGACCACGGAATTTTGCAACCGTAGAGAATTGTGGAACTACCGTATCCGAGATACCTGTAGCTCTGAAATATGCAAAAAAACTTAACGGAGCATATAATCTCGATATTTTTAGGTTACGTGTTTAATTTATACGGTAATCGTGGTTTTACCCGATACTGCACATAGATAAAGATTATAGATAGCAAATCCATACATTATCGTACTCACGTGCAGCCAAGTACTTTCAGATGGCACTTGAGCACGGAAATTGACAACATTTAAAACTATCCGGAACCTTCTTAACTAAGACGTAAATATCGTCAGGGTCTATGGGATTGTTTCCTATCTACAGCGATCAAACAAGTGAAACAAGACAGAAACAAGCGAAAAGCCAAAAGGCATTGCGGTTGTACAGTTGACCCAAAAGTTTTTTGCCTTATTACCATGGAATAAGGTGCTAAATTGTAAACATATCTATGAGGTTGAATTTACATTTTACAGCCTTTTTCCATTGAGCAATGTTTGTTGACATGGTTTATTTACCGAGATGTGTGCCGGTGATCTCGATGGTTGGCGTTGGCGGTCAGCGTGTGACGCAATTTCGATTGAAAACCTCATTTAAACATAACTTAAGTTACCGAACCAGCTATAATTAATTATATAAGTCATTCTTCAAGCGCCGAAAACTCGAAATGGTTGATAATCAATACTTTGTTTCATATTTTACGAGAGAGAGAGCCCAAGAGTTATAAGTACTTACGTGAACTGCCGTATCAAGCTTCCTCCCCAATTTCATCCCTTTGTGAGATGTTTTTCGGGATATAAAGTATCCTATGTTTTACTCTCTATTAAGATTAAAAACTTCTTAATCCATATTTCGTATAGATTCGATCATCCGTTTTTGTGTGTTTGAGTAACAAACGTCAAAATTACACATTTGTATTATTAGTAGGATATTGATTATATGTTTTGCTTACGATATCTTGGTTCAATTGTAATGGCCTCAGCTATTAGTTTCCATCAGGATATTGGCTTCGGTCAGGTAATTCCCTTCATTATCTCGGGTGGGCTTTTTTCAATATTTTTCTCACCGCATTATTATCAATCCTCCTAAAACGTTTTATACATTATCTGTTATTATTATTATAGTTGGGTTAGCGGGAGCACGGAAGCAATAAGGCCGGGTGGAAAAAAGACAGAAGCCCTTTGCCCAGCCAGCAGCAATTTCGATTGAAGAGTAGCCTTAAATAGTCATTATTATCAATACTTTTTATTGATGTTGCTGTTAGCAATACAAAAACACTTTTTTTTTTTAAATTAAAAACGGGATTGCTCTTGGCCAGCATCTAGCCAGGGGGCAAAGATGAGGCCGACGATGAAGCGAGCTCACCCAGAAGATGCCTATTCACTCGTGCCTTAAAAAGGTCCAGGTTATATGAACTCGGAAATACACGTAAGTTTGTACGAAAGTAACAATAAACAACATGCACAGGGTAACAGGATTCACGTGTGACAATCACGTTGTTCTTTTAAGGACATACATTTTGTATAAACGATATACAAGCTCTACCATTGTTCTTTACTAAACAACTATAGGTCGGGTCGTGCTCTTGGTTTTCTTTCCATAGAAAAATACACCGCTTGCACATATGCCATGTACTTATTTACATACGGAATGTGAGGTAAATGTATGCCACACACAGCACTCTCAATATTAGACACGTACGTACAATATGATACATTTCTGGAATTCTCTTTTGTATGCTTATCCAAGCATTTCGGCGCACGCAATTTAAGCATTAAATTGCTAAACATAATATGCTTTATTACCGTTTACATAAGGATTGTTTTATGTTTATCAGAAAACGTTGCTTGTAATTTACTCACATTAACACATTATTATAATTAAAGATTGCCTTGTAACGTTTTTAGTCTTAGCAACATGACATATAAGAGAGATATTGAAATAAGTAAATGAAATTCTTGCCTTTACTCGCGTTCTCAATTTTCGGCTTCCAGCTTTCCTGTTCACCTTATTTGTGTAATTATCATCTCCAGTAAAAAGATGATCTTGACTCAGTAACAGGAAAATGTCGTAAATTGATAGTGAAAGAGTTTTTTCGAGGTTGGTTTCCAGTAATATTGTACTTTTTTACTGTATAGTTACTTGGAAATGAGTTTTAACGCACATGCGTCCTTCATCGGGAATACCAAGTAGCCGCCTACCGTGTAGCAATGTTTCCATTCGATGTGACCTCGGTTGGTTTACCCAGTACCGGTCTATCTCATTTTGCCAATGTGTATACATGTTTAAGCCCTAGACATACAGTCAGTCCTGGTACACTCCGTATTTAGGTGCGGAATGATAAGAACTACGGGCTACGGTAAGCTCTTTAGGTTTGGTCAATTTTTAAAGAGTTTCTTACAAACAAAAGTATTCCTTGACCTTATTGTGCCTACCGACTTCAAGTTAGATACAATTACGACAGCCCGTATCAGTACAAGAAGAAAATTAACCTATCATCATGACACCATCTTTACATGCATTCTTAGACATTCTTATTGATAGTTAGAAGCGATTTCTCGAAACGTGACATTAATCAAGTGCGACCTCTTTCAATTGAACGTGACTCGCAATATTGACGATCTGCATCGTCCTATCGCAATGATAAAACGTAGCATATACTTAACACGTTCAAGATACTTTTTAATTTGCGCGAGTAAAATCTCGCAAGCGCTTGGCGGGTGGCTTTCTGAGCGTAGATCAGTTGTTACATTCTGGTGTCACAAGTTTTTCTGTATGAGCTCTGTGTGTACTTTCGTTTTGGTAGTGAAGTCTTATTTTTTGTGTACGACATGTCGTGTTATTTTTTGTTCAACTTAGGTATTGAAGAACAGGTTGTGTTTTAAAACTTAATTTTACCTTGGGATGAATAAGAAATACATACAGACAGTACCACAATTTACTATATAATTACAAAGGGAACATGTGCATCAAGTACTCCACAGAACACGTCCCATTCCCAAGTGAGCTAACGAGGCTGCTTTTGATCAATCATCAGCAATGGACGTACACGTGACGAATCACGTTTATGATCTGGTTGACTGTAAACACTTATTTCCCTCGAGGCCGTGGCGTGCTTTGATTAACATTTGACAGATTGCTCTCGCCGGTTTTGCTAATTGTTGTATTGTCAGTGTTGTCTTTAGCGGACATTGTGCACTATTGTCTAACCTCGCCATTCAAAATTCTTATAAAACAGCTTTATGGCACTCTACAATAGATGGCAACCTTGACTTTCTATATTTGCTTATCACGTTATTCTTTATATATTAAGTAGTATCTTTCAAGACCGTATCTCTTGAAGAAACGAGTTATACTGTTTTTCACGTAAGAAGAGTCCGGTGACAGCTGTCAACCCAGTACAAATTATGTCATTATACGTCAAAAATGACATAATTTGTACTGGGTTGACAGCTGTCACCGGACTCATCTTACGTGAAAAACAGTATAGTGCTCAATTCAATGTGCTATCGGTGTCTTATTGTGGTGTACTATTCATGTATTTTCTTCTTTTCCTATGTTTACTTTTCAAAATTAGCTATAGCACATTTTTACCCTTCCTTCATCTTCATTATTTCTCATGAACAGCATGATCAAGTTTAACAGTATTGCGTTGGTTATAGTTCCGTGAACCTTAATAGTCATCTCATAAGTTGTTTGTGGTTTTCTTGACGTACATTTCTTCGACGTTTCTTGGTTACGTTAATTACTTGCTAGAATTCTCTTTTCCATAAGGCTGGGGAATATTAGGTGGCAGACGGCGGAATTCTATGCCGAATAAACATCTTCCTTCTTTCTTACTTTTTACCATACCTATGTATATGAATAGAGTTATCTGTGGTCTATTAATGAAGAATTACGAGTTAGTTTCGTTGCGATGATATAATATTACGTTTTCAGTAACATTATAGCATGATATCGCAATATTAAATACTTCCGTGTGCTGGTAATTGTGAATGCAAGCCGTACAGTTACAAATTATAAACGACACTCCTCCACACGTCCTCGATTTATGCAGGGTCATTTACCGTTTCTGCCTCATCACGGAACGTCAGCAGGGACGTGCCAAAACTATACGCAATATTTATTACACGACATATTTCGTATGTAAAAATTCTAATATTTGTTCTGCAAGTAAAGGGCCGTCCATTTACATTGAAGAGTTCAAAAATTACATTTACAATGGCATATCATACCTCTAAGCGACATAAAACACAGCAAATGTGTTTGTGTGACACCACTACTTGTCACAAATAGGTAACTAGCAAATATTTACCGAGAGATGTTAAGAGCTGTCGGTTTATAATGTTCTTAAGTTTCAAATACTTACTTAATTGTAAGTTTCATAGAGATTCTGTAGTAATTTTACTCGGCAAGAGTTTTTTTCCATGGTTTTCGACAAAATCATCCCGGAGGTTAGGTTAGGTTTGTTGTATAACACTGACATATTTTTACGAAATTTTACGAAACGATACTTATGAATTCTTTGAAACTTTCTTGCATTAACCTTTCAGGATGTTACTGAACAGCACAATCGTATCAAAAATCGGTAATCAAAGACTAAATTAGATTCTCAAGTGGACACAGTGTTACCACGAACACTCGTACGAGTTCTAAGTGGACTTCAGACTGTAAAGTGTGTGTGTGATGTGATCATGTCTTCAGTAGTGTGGGATTTGGTGCCAGTGCGGTGCCGCTGGATCGAGACGCTGAGGCACTGTGGGAAAACGCTCCTGCGCCGTCAACGCAAGATTCTTAGACGTATCAAAAAGGTAATTATTTGAGAAGCTGTCTTCCGAATTATTGGTTCTCCGAATGTGTTTTTTTGCTGTTTGCCGACATTGTCATTGGTCTAAAGACCTTATTTTAGGAACTTTTACCTGATTCGGATTGTTATTAGTTGACGTAACTAAGTAGCACCGTCAACTTTTTAACAACAAATTATCAGCAGCGTAATACTACTACTTGAGACTAATTTAATAGGGTAGCGTAAAACTAATATTTAATCATAAAATCATAAAAGTATTTGTGCTTACAACAATATTGATTGAAACAGAATTTAAACTTACCTTTAACATAAAAAAGTAAAAACTTCTTTACCTTAACCATAAAACCAAAATGAAGTTATGCCGTAGAATTTAATAGTTAACAATGGTTTTTGAATCGAGAAAGTTGCGGCATCTGAATAGTGAATCGGTTGTGAAGTGTGTGACCATAGATATACTCGTAGTGTGTGACTAAGCATGAATAAGAGTTCTGTCCAAGTAATTGACTTATTATCAAGATGAATCACTGATAAGTCCAATCACATTACTAACTTCTTTAAATGGCAGTAATTTTTATTGCATATGTCAATAAAAACATACGAGGGGTAATCCATAAGTTTTGATAATCGGTATGAACCACCCCGTTAATGATATTCTTTTAATGTGGGCTATACCATGACACGAATCAACATTAAATTATAGTAAAAATATATAAACATTATTCATTTGTTTTTCTGTAATTGCTGAACAAAAAACATCTGAATTAAAAAAAATAACAGGATGGTGGATATAAGAGTTGGTTTTGTAATTATTTGGAGCGGTGTGGAAAAAGTCCTGATGCACTAATGAAGAATATTGTAAAAGAAAATAAAAGTGTGGTTTATCATTATGATTTAAAGGATAAACAAGTAATCTGTGCAATGGTTTTTTTTTATCTCCAGCTCTGTCACCAAAATTAGGGTGTATTTTTCGACTTCTTCCTGGACTATTGAGGCCTACCAATAATAAAATGCGAGATAAGCTTTCACCAATTGAGCTCAAATATTATTGGAGAGTTCTATAACATTATTCTATCAGAGTTGTGTTAAACATTATAAATACGCTGAAGAAAAAAAAACACCAATTTTCGGGAGAAATTGTACTTCAGAGCCTTCTAATTGACAATGGTGCTGCTCTTCGAGTAAACATCAGAATTGATAACCGTTCCTATTGTTATTTAGCCCTAAATTCCGACTACTACTTCTCATTCACTTATGTTCAAAACCAACTACATGAAAATCAAGAGCTGATGATGGCTTAGTGAAGGTATAAAATTTGACCTCAAATAGTAAAATTATTTTTATTGGGGTAAAATAAAACAATTGAATGACGTTAATAAGTATTTGAAAATATAGAAAGTGTGCATTTTGTGTTAAAAATATAACGATTTACATATCTCCCATATTTAATACTGATTATCAAAACTTATGGATCACCCCTCGTAAATATCTATGAATTTCAATTTGCTGTGAGTTCCAAAAACATATAGTAAAATAACTTGTCACGTGGACATTGCTTCACTTTTTGATTAAACATTCATGTAAGTATGGGCGTATATATTTAAAATTCAAGGTTACTATTGTTTAACCTAAAGTTAGAAGAGGGCAATGTTTGAGGACAATGTCAATTACTTTCACAAAGGAATACTGTAAAAGACGTTTCAGATTCTAAAATCCGTGATGATTCGTGCTACAGCTAGGCATTGTTTGAGCATCCAGTATCGTGTGATTCGCATTGCTCCGGCGCACGCCACATCGCGAGGCCTTGTGCGCCGGATGCAATTAAACTATGCGTCTAGATGTACTGCTACTCTGTTATCGATTCGCAGTTCATTGACTTCTACAACGATGTTTTTATTAAAACTAGGATTTGACTCACTCTTTTGAATGTTTCTTGTTGCTGACTTCAATTTATCATTTGTAGTGTTGTTTGTTACTTTCTTATCATGTCATGTTTGGAGATTACTTTCCTTGTCGACTAAACATCTATTTTTTATACGGCAGTGGCAAACAAGCTTACGACCTGCCTGATGGGAACCGTATCTACCTTGTGCACCATAGCCTATGGATGCTTGCGACTCCAGAGGAATAACAAGCGCGTTGCCAACCCTTTCTTGACTTCAAGATTCGTTGTATTGACAGCTAGAGACATACAGATATGCAGGTCTCTCACTTTCAACACAGCGCACCCTCGGGAGTTCTGGCGACCTTACTCACCACCAGGAACACAACACCACATATACAAGGAGCCAGTACGAGATTAAGGCGATAAGTTATTGTTGTTTCTTGCAATTGCAAGTCTTTTTGATCTGTCATTGAACCTCTTCTGTCTGACTCAATCAATTGAAACTACGATAGGACTTCAAGACCCCGAAAATGGTTGACATTGAACCGTCGCGTCGTTTGCGACACATCGGGCACAACCCCGACACGACACAATGAGTTGTGAAACGCGGCTGCTGCAGGTATTGTTTCTGCGTATATTTAATTACGGAGTTCGGTGTGCGGGCGCAGTGTATCTCCGACTGTGGAAACTGACTCAGTGGATTTTTTGTGTCTATAGTGAAAGATGGTCGTACGTTAGGTAGGTGTAGTTTGCTTATGTTTAAAATCGGCGTTCTCATTAATGTTTATCAGCTGCTCGATTATGACATACATATGACCTCAATTTGCTCCGAATCGCATGAACAACTTTTTTGATGTGTCGATAGAATATGGAAGTGATATAACTTTCTTGACTTGATGTCAACTTTCATTTTTACTTGTTGCTCATAGACTCATAGTAAATATTTTTTATCCCCGCTTCTACCATTACTATTGTATAATTTAGTTGTCGAAATATTTGTGCGTGGTTAAATCGACGAATGGAAAATTCATGCACGGAATAAATACGTTTGGTGAGAATGAGAATTAAGAATAGGAAAAAACGCGACTGGAAATTACGCTACAGGTAAATAATGATTTTGGGAAAATTATTTAACCAGTCCGGTGCCGGCCCGGCCACGACACGGCCCAGCCACGCTAAGGCTGGCGTATTGTTGTAGAAAACTTGCCGGGCCGGACACGGAACGGGCTAATGTAAAGGCCGAGCCACACCGAATGCGTACGTGCTGCGCACGCATTCGGTGTGTCTCTGCTTTTAACCATACTTTTAAATGAAGAACGAATCAAGAATTTGAAAGAGTGCCCTAATAAAACTAGCATGCGAGTTCTTATATATTATGTGTATGGTTCTTTATCCACGCCCTTTTTTATTAGTTTCATTGCTCTTGATAAAACCCGTATAATGATTATATACCGTGACGCATTATCTTCTGTTATTGGAATTTCCCTGTCCTTTGCACGTGACTAATTGTTCCATTGTTTGAATATTTTAACTTAAATAAAATAAGATGCCTACTAATGTGTTCTAGTTTTACAGTAGGTATGAATGTTTCATGCATCTAAGATTAAATATTATTTCTTATAGAGCTAATAACAATGATGCGGGTAGCGCAGGACCGGTCATTGTGGCACTCTTTGAGGAAGGCCTACGTCCAGCAGTGGACGTCGTTCGGCTGATATGATGATAATCGACCGAGTGAAACGAAGCCGCTTCAGAATCGCCAAAAATGATTTCGTATAAATATTAAATCAATTTAATATTTAAATAAATATCTGGGGACAATCTGTATGTTGTTCACCTCTACAGGTCGCAATTCTCAACCGATTCTTATAAAAATTTTGGGAGCAGGTTTGATGATTGTATTGTTTTTTTTGTCGAGCCAGTTTTTGGAAATATTCAAAATCTTTTTTTTTGGATATTTTTGTATGTTTCTGCTGGTGGATTTTGGTTTGTTCTCCTCTACAGGTCGTATTTCTCAACCAATTCTAGTAAAAAGTTGTGAGCAGATTTGATGACTGTATAGGTTTTTTTGTCGAATCAGTTTTTGGAAATATAGAAAGTAGAAAAAATAATTGCACAAAAAATCGTAACAGAGCCACTAGTAATATCAATGAATGATTAGATTATGGAGGCTGGGTGGATAGTGTTTTTCTAGATTCCGGGGCAAATATTTGCAGTATGGGTAATAACAGCATTCTAATTCTTAATGAGCAAAGTAGGATAAAACCGCCTAAGACTGTGTCCTGTACTACTTTTTTGTAGATTTAATGTACCGAATCCTACACCGGAGACGACGATGCAACGGGGCCACGCCGTTTCGTCGCCTAAATAGATACAAATTTTTGATATATGTGCAGTAAGCTTATGTTTCATGGCGCATTGGGTTACTGTAATGTCATGCAAACGTATGTAATAAACAAATAAATAAATATGTAATATGCATAATAGTTCACGCAATCGTTTAGTAGGCTACTAAGTTTTGTAATCGTATGCAGTAACTGTTAATTGTGATCTAAGTGAAAGTTATATAAAGTTGTTTCCATCGGCTTCGGTTTCATAAGTTGCTTTATTTAAGACTTTCGTTGCGGTTTTAAACTCGTTTTATTGATCTGATATAACAGGTTTATCATATTGTTAATTAAATTTCTATATACTATAACGGCGTATTTGTTTTCCTTGGTACTTATTAATGATTGAATTGGGTACGTTGAATAATCGGTATACATTACGTAGTCTTTATATAACTTCTTTACGATTTGTCTCTCTACATATGTGTGATTCTCAAAAAAAGGATACCGTTTGGAGATGTTAGTAAAGTGCCATTTCTTTACTAGTAAAGTAAAGAAATGGCACTTTACTAACATCGCCAAAAGGTATCGAGGTAGGTAGGTAACGATTTTCAACTGCGTTAGTAAAACGCAGTTAAAAATCGTCCGTGTTATCAACGACAAAGAGGGATGTTTGGCTTGAAAATAATACAATCTAGTTAGCTGCTCACGTGGCGCCACGCGCATTATTTATTACTTGCTGTTGCCCGCGACTTCGTCCGCATCTTCGCTCCTATTGGTCGCAGCGTGATGTTATATAGCCTAAAGCCTTCCTCGATAAATGGACTATCCAACACAAAAAGAATTTTTCAATTAGAACCTGAGATTAGCGCGTTCAAACAAACAAACAAACTCTTTAGCTTTATAATATTAGTATATATTTATTTATAATTGACATTTGACTATTTTGACTGTTGCTAATATCATTGGTTTTATATGTGTTTTCGGTTTTTTAATTATGGAATATTGTTCCAAAAATTGGATTTTAAGTAATTTACTTTATTTTTGTTACTTTTTATATTCATGTTGATGCCACGTATGTTGTGGATATGAGTAAACCATTTATCTATTTACGTATCCTCCTGATGACGACCGGCGTCCAACACATAGTACATAGGCCCCAATTAAGTTTTGACTGTTTGTCAATTTGACAGAGTATAATTTATTCCGGCAAATTTTGATACCCAATCGTCAGTAGGCTATATTAGAAGTGTAAGTATAGGTTAGCGTAGAATGAACAGTACACAAGTATACGTAGTAGATGTGCAGCGATTTCCTTTCGCGCTGCAAGGTTGACGACCCGCATACGCCGAGCAATGCAAGGAACGACTAGTGAAGGAAAGGGGATTGGCGCATCTAGATAGCGCTAGTTGTAATGCGGAAATATACAAGGAGTAACTCCTCGCATTCATTGCAGCCTGGTACAGAATTGTTCGAAAATATTTGTGCAAAGTGATCAAAAACAGGGAAACACAGCTTTATTGTTAAGGGCAGAAGGTTTCTCAGGTATATCTGAACCTTTTGGAACGAACACATAATAAAAAAACATACATTTCATAAATAGTTGTAATGTAAGGGACATGCATGGACACATGGTACCGGCCCAACTAGATAACGCTGACGTTTTATAATGTTCCTGTGTAACACGGAAATTAACAAGGATTACCTCATTGCTGCCTGGCACCTCCTTACCAGACAAACAACATGCAGCATTTTCGATCAACATTAATTAGTATTGTTAATGGAATATATCGACAATTCCAATCATACGAGTACATTAGTCAAAAGAGATTGATTTAATGAAGTTGTGTAGACTAGTTCTAAGAGAAATGAGACCGATGGTATATATAATCGTAAATGACGTTGCCTAAAAAAGGGTTAAAGAATTTAAATTTTTGAAATCTGATAAGTAGTTCTGGAGGTTAGTCTTTTCATACAAAAAAAAAATACTTACACTATCGTCAGAAAGTTTGGACCAAACACAATTTTTAGTTTAGTTTTCATAAATTATTACGCAAAAAACAAGGCAAAAAGATCGCAATGGGCTATTTCTCACAAGGATTGGACTTTTGCAAACTGGTTGAGAGTACTACGGACAGATGAATCAAAATTGAGTGGATATTCAATCAATGTTGATTACTTGCATATTTACTGACTTACTACTGACGGTAGTGTACCACAGTAAAATATTTAGGTACTTAAGTAGTGTGTAATAAGGTAATAACCTTCAATTAGTAGCGATGTGTCATTGTAAGACTTAGAATACATTAACTTGTTGACTAACGCATTGTTTATCGATTAATTCACGGGTTTAGATTCTCGCTCACAATACGACACGTTGTGTATCGATAAAAATACCACGAACATCATCGTTTTTATTGCAACGATTTACAGTTTACTTTCGCGTGTTAAGTAGTTGTTAGTTTTGCAATGGTCCAGTGTTGCACCACGGCCGGGAGTGTTGCCAAACGGACTGTTGTTGTGCCTGAGATTTCACTTTGCGAATCTTCGACGTTGATGTGCAGTTGCATCAGCATTGCCTATTTCACCTTTCTAATTTCGCACATGGTCAATCGTTGCGTTTACCTATTGGTTAATTGTCACCAATTGGTCAATCTTCACTAAATAACCAGCCAGAAACCTATTTCATTTCAATATGTTTTTCTCAGTACATGCAATCGTTGCAGTTGCTTTTGGTGTTATGGTCAACTTGGGTAGTGGTAGCAGGTAAGACATTAATTGATAATTGATACAGTACGTCAAAAATGCTCTATTACTACTTTATGCTGCGTGATATCTTTCGAGTATTTGCGTGAGTTTTTTTGGTAATAAGAATAATTTATATCAACTGTTTCACTATCGTATTGCATTAGATTTCATGTAACGAATAGAAGTATTCTGTGAGCCGTGATAAAGTCCAAATGCATTTTTCTTAATCTGCTCATTTTTTATGCTGAGTGTACGGTTTTGATTAAAGATAACTGTTAAAATAAGGAAAGTTCAAACGTATTCCGATGATGACTCAGTTATTTTTATCCGCAGTGCAACTGCAAGGTTGTTTTTCAGAATGTACGTACGCGAAATGCCGTGGGTTTTTACAATTGTATTTTCGTCAATAGCTGACCTCTTTGAACGTGCTATTCTCGGCATTAATAATCGTAACGTGGTAAAATGCACTCCCTTTTGCATCCTCAGTTACTGCTTTAAAGGCCGGGTGGTTATGTAGTCACTTGTTTTTACAGACCCCGATAGTCGCCGCAGACTTTATTGGGATGTTTTTTTTTTCAGTACAGTCGGGATAAGAAAAGGTCCGGCACTTTAAACTCGACATTTGCTTGCACTATGGTAATTATCAGTCCTGCCAACGTTTCATTTTAAACGAATGCGAATATCGCATTGACGTTTGCAATAACAGGCTGATCGACTGATAGTGACATGCTCTACAATAATTGCAGCTCTTTCATTTATATTTAAATTCTTTGGCATCATCAAATTAAACGCACGCAGACGAATGATGAATTCTGATCCAGAAGGAAAACAACTTGTTGGGATTTCGCCGGTCTCCTCACGATGTCCTTTACCGAACAGCTCGTATTAAATATCAATAGTTATTTGTTCAACAAGAGAGAAAAGTAGATTTTTGCTGCGAGTGTTGATGTTGAGTCCCGAGCAAGTGAAAAATCCTATAATTGAAAATTGAATTCAAAATTAGAATCTTGAACGTAGCGAGGGACTCAAAGACACGAGATGCAACTATCTTTGCTCTCATGTGATACATACAACTTTTCACCTCAGCGGTGAGAACATATAATGCAAAGGAATAGTGGCAGAGAGAATGAAGTCTAAAGGTTCCAAGTTTGTATTACACCCCGCAGTATGAAAAGATGACCTGCGACTAACTTACGATATGAAAAATGTTTTTTTGTACTCTCGCAGCAAAATTGCATTTTACACATTTTATACTTACAATATTTTCCAAAAACCCAGTGATACCAGCCTTGTTTCGAAATAGTACACTCCAAACCTGATAGCATGTCGCGTGCCTTACAGCTCGGCTACAGCTGATTGTTTATGAAATGCCTTACTATAACATTACGTCTGTCTGTCCGCAGGTGTACCTACACAGTTGGCGCTCCGCAGAAGAGCTTAACATGTTGGTGGGTGCGAAGGTGGGCGGGGCCACGCCGCTCGTGATCGCCTGCAGGAATGGCCACTACGATGTGGCGGAGTATCTCATCGAGAGGTGCAAAGCGGATATTGAGCAGCCCGGCTCGGGTGAGTGTTTCCTTTCATCATCAGCCTGTACACGTCCCAGTGCAAGGGACAGGCCTCGTCATGGACGAGAGAATGCTAGGTACCAATTTCATGTAAGTTTACATTAAGCTCTCTTCTTGGCAATTATTATTCCCATCTGATTGTGCCTTCCTCGTCTTCTCTTTCCAGTTTGCTCTGTCTGACGTGTCAGTGTCAGAAACATTGCAGCACTGTAGATCCTTTAATACTGAATCTATCCATTTCCATTTCGGCCTTCCCCTTCTGGCCCCTGGGATTTTTAGGGTCATGGTAGAATTCAGTACGTGATCAGCAGGTCTCCTCTTCAGGTGTCCATACCACCTCACCTCCAAGCATGTCTGTGCGTCTTCTACAGATTGTATTTCGGTGAGTGTGCTCAGGAGCTCCATGAGCTGATACCGCCTTCCCCCTTCTTCCATCGGTCATCCAGACGTACGGCTGGCTACCATTCTTACTTGGTCGAAATTTCCCTAATTGTAACCAAGCGCTTTGCATCATCCTTCATAATGCGCACTTCTAAGGTTTGGATTACTCTGCCGGCGTCTATATTTCCGAGTTCATATAACTTGGACCTTTTTAAGGCACGAGTGAACAGGCATCTTCTGGGTGAGCACGCTTCATCGTCGGCCTCATCTTTTCCCCTTGCTAGATGCTGGCCAAGAGCAATCCTATTTTTAATGAAAAATAAACCTGCTCTCCTGTATCTTGTCGGCAATGTCGCATACTCCTCGCTCGTTACGTATTTTCTCTAGCCTCGTTACTCCGCACATCCACCAAGCATCTAAATTTCGGCCACTTGGGTGGTATGGATGGACATGGCGCTTTGTCATCGCCCGCATTTCACTCCCATACATGAGCACAGGTCTGCTCTTTTATACTAATAATGCTCTTTTATACAAGACCTTTCAGTTTGCCTGGCAACCTCGGGTCGTAGGTTATGCCAGTTTGTTTTCATTATGTTTTGTGTTTCACTTAGTTCCATGTTTACGTTGTCTTGGCGGTTAAGAGGTCAATCCTGACACCGGTCGTTTCCATACAGTTTATAACCTCAAAGTGATTTTTGCAGGTTATAAGCAGTGATCGGCACGGACGGTGCAAAACTTTAACAAAACTTGTAAAACTGACATAAAAGACTGCTTACAGCCATGAAAATATTAATAATCCTTATACCAAGTCCGAGACTGATATATAGTTAAATTGAACGCCAATTTTATAATAATTTTCTTATTTGTTAATTTTTCCTTTATGTCAGCTTTACAAGTTTTATTAAAGTTGTGCACCGTCCGTGCCAATCATTGTTTATAAGCTCTACGATATGACAGGTGTCAGGATTGACTTCTTAACCGCCGACCACTTTAAATAGAATAACCATCAATGTAAAATAAACTCAAACGTAAGGAGTATAATGCTTTAGTATTTGGTAAAAGTGCAATTTTTAGGATTTAAATTCTCCGAGCATAGGCACGTCCCCGTGTGGTGCCGGGTCGAATTAGAATAGCGCCACCCTCTTTCTGCCCTTGGGCTTTGTCATAGTCGACTACGGGAACCAGCGATCCACGACGATAAGTGATAAAGTTGCAACCATCATACGCCGGGCATATGATGGTTGCCAAAAGTGTACTGTCCCTTGGAGCTGTGAAAAAACTCAAACTTCAAAGCCAACGCAATCAGTAGATACAGCCGTTTATGCCGCACATTTTCGACACACAACGGAATCAAAACCTACGGGGTACTTCCCGTGAACTCAGAATCTTGAAATTGGTACGAAGCAATAGCACAAAATTGCGAAAACCGTAATTTTTTAGTTACATCATATATTTTTACGGAATCCTCGGTGCGCGAGTCCGGCTCGCACTTGGCCGGTTTTTTTTCTTGTAAGTCATCTCTTTCCCCCTCCTAAGCATTTTGATGATGATGATGTGTTCCTGGTATCCCTCGTTAGGGACAATACAATAGGACTCGCAGAAGAGTTTTTGAGATTTTCTTTTGACATATTGATTTTATTCTAGAAACTGTCTAGATATCTATTTTCTATAAAAAAAAAACCAGTTATTATTATTATTTATGTTTTGACGATCCTATTGTGAATTTTACTACATAATAATTTCTTACTTTGACATGTCTACAACAATACAATATTTATTGTAAAGAATAATAATAGCATCAATAAATTGCTCTAAATAATTAATTAATATATATGTTAATACATGTTATAACTGACGATTCGAAAGTGCTTGTTGCTAGGCCTATTTGAATAAAGAATATTTTGAATTTTGAATTTGAAGTTCTCCGTGTGCCTCAATTCTAAGGCTGGGTTGCACCAAACTGCCTGTAATCGTAAGCGGTGTTCGTTAAAATTTCAATGTATGGAAAGTTTGACAAGTTTCTATGGGATGACAGCTGCCGGCGCCATATTTAACGTTGATCAGTCTGTAATCGTAAGTCGGTGCAACCCAGCCTTAGTATGTAAATGTAAGGGAGTTCATATTATTGTCAGTACGGTCACTGTGGTTTCCTCGTTAACGGAGCGTAGTAACAACAAGAAAAAGTTATTCGGCACCTATATAACATCATCATGGCCTTTGAGTGTATTACAGTCTATAAAAGCATTCTCAGGGAGGTAGACGATGGCTGCACAGTCAGTATCTTAAATATGTCTATCATTGTTCATAGAAACATGACGTTAGTTACGCACTTTCCCTGTTTTCTCTACGACCTTTACGTCAATTTCTTGGCTTTCGGCCATTGTGGTATGCCAAAGCGGAAAATGTATGTACGTAAAATGTTGCAAGACCATTTTGGCACGATATATCCGTAAAAATCCCTTGAAATTTCGTTTTCGCAACTTTAGTATTAAGTAATTTTGAATTGTATATTATAATTTTCTCAATCACATGAAATGAAATATTGATGTTATGTTCCTTATAATAGGCTCCGATATATGTCTTCGGCCGGCAACCCCTTTCGTCCCGGCCTCTGTAGTAATGTACTATTTCTAGCATGGTTGTCGAAATAAAGTTTTTTCTATTCTATTCTATTTTAAATTTGGATCAGACCTTGTTTCCTTTCTTAGACAATGGAATGCATTATTATTATGACTCGAATCGATCACCATTCCTTCTTACATTTGCATTTACAGTGAGCTTAACGTTGCATTTTTTAGGATTCCGTACTTAAGGGGATCAACTGGACTCTATCACAAAACCTACACCATCTAGATACTCTATCTGTCCTATCACTAGTTACCTACTTGTATATTTTGTAACGTAATAGGAAACCATTTGAAATATTTATGGCGGTTTGCCAACTAGTCACTAGATGTAAACATTGCTGACTATGTTGTAACTTGTCTAGTTTCTTTCCACATTTTTTTATTATCCTCTTAACCTAAACACGTGTTCACTAGTTTTCTGTTTACCTTAACCATGGGAAAGTAGACTTTATTGGGATTATCTATGCGAAGTCAAGGTCAACATGAGAGAAGTTCTCGTGTCTCCCTCCCTTAACGAGTACGGTCGTAGAAAGTAACCTTTACCGACGGCTTAACCCTTCAGACAGAGATTTCTTTAATCACATAAGGCCAACTTTTCATCAGCCCGTTTAATCACATAACTTGCATCTTAATTTGTGAAAAAGGGTTTATGCGCATACTCAAGCCCGAAAGCAAACCCCCTTCAAACCCATTTACACAACAAGAATTGTTGCTTGTCCTTGCTTAGCACCGGTCCACGGGACTCTGGCATCCTCTGGACATTGCGTCCGAACTAACACTTCATATGTCATTCTCTAGTATGTGTGTAAAAAAGCTGCTAATTCCGTTCCAGTGACCTTCGACGGCGAGACGATAGAGGGCGCGCCTCCCCTCTGGTGCGCCGCAGCAGCTGGCCACCTCCCCCTCGTGCGGTTACTGGTGCGCGCCGGCGCATGCGTCAACTCAACCACGCGCACGCACAGCACGCCGCTGCGCGCGGCCTGCTTTGACGGCCATTATGACATTGTGAAGTTCCTAGTCGAGAATGGGGCGGGTGAGTAAATTAACACTAAAATAAACACATTTCAGAAGAAAAATTGGTCCTAAAGTCGAGCCCAGAATTAGGCGAACTAAAATGACAGCCGAAAATGTTGCCAGACATAGGAAAAAATAAATAGTGATAGGTTTATGTCGACACAAATATGTCGATATAACCTTGTGCCTTCTATAAATCTGATTCTATTTATATTTTATCAAGTGATTGTCGTGTAAGTATTGTCGAAAGCTGAACGGCTTGCTTTGTTTGGCTAATGGTTGGAACTGTCAACAAAATAAAATGGCTTCCTTAACGATGTCCAAAATGATGTTCGATGTATATTTTTAATTCCAACCAATTTTTATTATAATTATTATTTCTTAGTAAAATTATTAGTTTGATTCCAAACACGATAATAATGATTAACTAGACTTTTTAAACATCAATATTAACAGCGCTAGTCAAACTGTGGCAACATTAGTGTAAAATGAACTGTCAAGTTAGTTCGCCTAATTCTGGACTCGACTTTAGGTACTTTCAGGCAGCTGTCCCGCAACCGCCGAGTAAGGGATTGAGAATCGACTAATTTCACGCACAAGTAACGTACAAATAGATGTAGATGCTGTGTAAATTACACGAGATACATATTTTTATATGTTGACTTGTTGACCGCTGACTGTTCACACTGGCGGCGAGAACACTAGCTCTACTAGTTTGTCGTGGCAACAAGAACATCGTCTGGCGATGCTCGCCTGTCGTCAAAAAACTCGCCTAGAGATACTAGCTTGTCTCCCCTGTCAGAATAGTTAAAAAAAAACCCTCGAGCACGGGTGATTACCAGTCCACTGCGAGGGAGTGGTGCGATTTATCGCTAGTCGCACTAGCTTATAAGTTATAGCCTAGCGATAATACTATCACTCGCTTCTCACTGCTCGCCAACTCGTTTATAGTTTCTAGCTTTACTCATTTCTTGCCGATGGTCGGCGATGGGACAGGTGCCTATCTTTAGGCTACTGGTGCCATTGATGGGTATTTCTGGGCGTTACTTGTAATGGAGATTGGATCCCCAGATTCTCTGCAGTGGTCATTACCCCAATAAGAGCCAAAACGTGTGCCTCGTGGCTCATAACGTAAACCACAAACATTTTCTTCACTTTCTCTTCCCTTTACCACAGCTTTCTTGGAATTTTAGTATAGAAGGTTGTATTAAATGAACTGGTTACTTTTACTTGTAAGTCAAAATTTACTGAGAGGGTTGCTTCTACGAATAACTAATCAAGCATTCCCTATTCATTCATTTCTTTTCAATTGCTAGAGTGCTAGACGATGGAACCCCAGTATCAATGCAATTATTTTTTGAAACACTCAATTCCTCTCTTGCAGATTTATTTTAATTGCGTTCTTTTTAACGCTTTGTTTCCCACAAGATTTTTGGAAAACTACTTTTTTTAGCAGACATTTCTTTTGCTGTGCATTGTGCAAGGGCCAACGCGGCTTACGATTTTTTTAATTTCGGGAATTAAAGGGTTAATAACCAAGTTGTGCTGGACGATGCAACCCCAGTCTATGTAGACTAGCGAGCTTTTTAAAAACCCACAAATTGTTCTTTTTCAGATATAGAGATAGCTAATCGGCACGGCCACACGTGTCTCATGATAGCGTGCTACAAGGGCCATATACGGATCGCCAAATACCTGCTGGCACTCAACGCTGACGTAAATAGGAAGAGCGTCAAAGGAAACACGGCGTTACATGATTGTGCCGAAAGCGGCTCCCTCCACATACTCAAGATGCTGCTTAGTCATGGTGCTACCATGGACGTTGATTCGTACGGTGAGTTCCGATAGTACATGTTAACAGGGAGTGCCAAGGGTAAGTCGCACGACTGCCCCTGTCATGGTTAGCACCATAGACGTTGATTCGTACGGTAAGTTCAGTACATGTTAACAGTGAGTGTCAAGGGGTAGTTGCACGACTGCGCCGAAAGCGGCTCCCTTTCGCATACCCAAGAGTCTGTTCCGTCATGGCGCTACCACGGACGTAGATACATACAGTAAGTTCCAGTAGTGCATGTTAACTGGGAATGTCAAAGTGAACATGGCGCACGACTGTTCCGAAATCAGGTCCCTCCTCATACTCAAGATGCTGCTGAGTACAGCTACAATGCACGTGGATTCGTATGGTAAGACAACATTTATTGGACGTGCCTGGAAACCAAAGACGCAACGTCGCCAGGGATGTTGTAGCTCTTTCTTCCGCGTCCTCGAATGCCAACATCAACACCGACCTGATCATCTGTAGATTTATGTAAATGCAGGAAAAGGTAACAATGGTCAACTGACTCAACTGAGTGCAGTCAGCCAAGAATGTGCTTTACCGCGTTTCGACATATCAAGTATTAAAACTGGTAGCCCAATTTCTTGGCTGTTGGTGTTTTACATGCATTTAAATTGTAAAAGACGCAAGTATGAAATATTGTATACGTGTTGGTCAGTGATAAATAGGGCATTGATTTATAAGAAGTGTGTTTCTTACGATTACAAGAATTGTATATGATTTGTTTTTCCTTCGTTCCCAGGCATGACCCCACTCCTAGCAGCCTCAGTAACTGGCCACACACACATCGTTGAACACCTTATCAACGCAGAGAACGGTCTGGTCACACGGCAACAGAGGATCGATGCGCTTGAGCTGTTGGGAGCGACATACGTTGACAAGAGGAGAGACATGGTTGGAGCATTGGCGTTGTGGAAGAGGGCAATGGACGACCGGTGAGTTGGAAATAAAAAGTTCGCCATTAATGTAAACTGGTCAACCTTAATTGTATTATTTTGACCAGAAACTAGCTTCCTGTAAGTCTGAGTTTCGCGTTCCTTATAGCGTCACGCAAAAGCTGCTATTAATATGGAAAAAGGAAACCCAATAACAGGACAATTTTAACGAGAGTGCACGACTGAGAAGAATAGCCTCACGCCGTTTGCATCGTCTTCAGGGTAGAATAAAAAAATCTAAAGCCACTGATTCGCATTAGGAAGCAAAACCGTCGGTTGCCGCCGTTGCCGGCGAGCTCTCGAGCCAACGGATGAAACTACCAATGTGTGTATCATTAAAGCCTGGTAAAGACGTAAAAGACAGAAGAACTGGTTCATTGGTTCGTTAGATGCTTAAAATAGGTCCAGGTTGTCAAAAGTCTGCCAGGATTACCAAAAAGGCAACGATCCAAGGGTGACAAACAGTGAAAGTGACCATCGAACCAATAGGACTTAAAAAAAAACATGGTCTGATCGGCTAGTTCGATTGATGAGACCTAAGGGAGAAAAAGACATGTTGTCTCGTTGAACTAAACATTGTAAATATTCTTCCGCTTTCTGTTTCCATACTCAGATTTACTTATATTAAGTCTTATCGTTGTAATAAGCATATTTTTGGGAGAAAATTACTGTCTTGTCTGTCGAGTTTCTTTCGGCGTCTCTTCTCGACAGTGGTCTTCTTTTTCAGAAACGCTAGTACATTTTGACTTGCACAGGTGCCATTGCGGCCTAAGTAGGCTGCAAGTGCAGAATAAAGTTAATTTAATTCATTTTGAATCCCGCAGCATGATCTGAAGACCAATGATTCCTAAATAATTTGTTATTTTCTAACTCTGTCATCAGATTCCCAACGGACGGCAGCCCACCTATCCCCAAGCCGAAAGACATGCCTCGTATTGAGGCCTACGAATGGGCCGCTGAACCCTGCGACGCGGCCGCCCTCAGAGAACTGCTCGCGGACCCGGATGCTATGAGGATGCAGGCGCTTGTGCTCAGGGAGAGGATACTGGGTGAGACATCAAGTTATTTGTCGTTTTTGTACTTTTTGATTTAGAAATATAAAGAGTCTAACACTTCCCAGCTCGTATAGAATAAGTCAATAAAAGATTTTTTAGCTGATAAGGATTTGTAAATGTTAATACTAGATGATGACATGTATGCGGTCAATATTTGTATGCCGTAAGCCGCTACGTAGTGAACCTCAGTCAATTCTAAGAACTTGTAATCTATGTTGGACAAATAAATGATTTTGATTTTCATTTTTGATGTTTGTGTAAGCTGTTGTTAACTGAATTATGAATAAGGAGCATTCGAATGTAGCTTGATCATCTTTGGAATGCCGAAAGGATGGATCAGGCAATGTGTAAGACGATCTGAGCGTGGCTGGTAACATTATTTTGCTAATTTGTAAATAAATGAGAAGATTTTCGTAGAAGAGCCATTAGTTTCACCGTGAACCCTGAACCGAAAACCCGGGTTTTATAACAAATACGTGTCAGTGTGGTCACCACGATTTGCTTCTGAACCTACTGTCTCTTATTTATGCGCCGGTCGCACTCGCTTATAGCTGAGCGATAAAACTATTACTCGCTTCTCACTGCTCGCCAACTCGTTTATAATTTCTAGCTTCATTCATTTGGTTGGCGGTGGGACGGGTGCCTAACGGTAGGCTATTGGGGCGATTTAGGGAGCTACGTTTCCGTAGGAAGCATCCTCATTATGTTTGTGAGGAAGCGTTCTCAGCGTGGGGTGGTTGTTCATGCATGATTTTTGTGTTGTGCGGCAGGCCCCGCGCACCCCGACACGTCGTACTACGTGCGGTACCGCGGCGCCGTGTACGCGGACGCGGGCCGCTTCGGCCGCTGCCGCGCGCTGTGGCACCACGCGCTCGACATGCAGCGCGCCGTGCTGCCGCCGCTGTCGCCGCTCACGCAGTCCAGCCTCTACTCGTTCGCGGAGCTGTTCGCGTACATGAGGGCCGAGCGCTCCAGGCCCCCTCACAGAGGTAAGTGTGGGACCACGCCCTCAATGTTTACAGTCTTGTAGGTATATGAAGTGGGACTCGAAAAATGGCAAATGTCATGCCATATCACGGTCGTTCCAAGCAGAACGTTTTTGATTCCTCTAGCCTCTAGGATCCCATTTACGCCCGGGTTTTTATCGAGTCCAATCTCGCTGGATATTGAGTAAAAAATCTTTAGTCAAATCTGTTTGGATTTTTTGTTCTAAATATCTTGAAATCAGTTTTCCAAATGTACCAGTGACCGAAAACGATCAATTAAGAAAATTGTGCACCACTTCTTCTAATTCTAACACTCGATTCTTTTTCCAGGTCGCATTGTCCCACCAGTCACATTCGAGGACATCGACCCCGTATTTAAAAAGGCTATCTCCGAAATCCATCGCGGCACGGAACTCCTCAAATCCAAGATTAGCATAGACCGGGAACAGACTCTAGCAACTCTTCAGCGTGTGTTAGTGATAGCGTTACATCTGGCAGCGTTGCTGGCGAGGTTGCTGGAGGAACCGGAGTGCACTGAAGAGGATTCTAGAGCCATACATCAAGCTGTGTATTCACTGGTCAAGCTAGATATCAAGGTAGGTTTATTCAATTATTATATAGATCTAAAGTAGTTGCTGAGACTTTAGCATCTACCCTGTAAATTGTCAAAGATTTGTGGCACGGAGCTTCTCAAATACAAGCTCCTATTAGCCCAGTGCCCGATGTCTGGACGGCTCGCTGGTGGGTGGCCTCCGTTGAGTTGGTTTTCCTCTTAAGGCCAGCGGACCTGCCCGGTTTCGGAATCAGAGTTGGTCTTCTCTTAGACTAGCTGCCAAGGCTAACAAGGCCTGTCGCCCCAAGCCCATCATATATCATATCTGGAGGCTGTTTCGCTATCTGCATTGTAGTCGAGTTTGGACATGCGTGGGCGCTTGGTCGGCATGCGTGTGGGGCGCGGGTCAATTCGGCTGCTGCAGCGCACGGTTTTATTACTGAATCTTTAAAGCTACCTATATTTGGATGTTTTATAATTTTCAATTTGACGGTCATATTTTTTTGAGAAAATTACTATATATACTTTGGCTGGAGTAGAAATTGCTTGCCTCGTATCACTAGACCGCTTCGTTTTCGAGCATAATCGGCCGTCTATGATACATTCGGCGGGCAATCACGATGTCGTCGGTTTCTTACGTCCTGTCACGGTCGCCACTTTTGTTAATGATGAGTAGAAAATGCAGATTCTTGATATAGAATATTTATTTCAGGATAGCGGTTATAATTATCGTTTCACTTTTCATGTTCTAAAAGTTTGTCTTTACGCTCTGCATAGGCGACATAAAGTAGCTTTTTATGCTCTAGAGCATATAGTAAAACCCGACGTCGGCGCGTGGTTGACGAACCACATTAGTATAAATTTGATATCATAAATTTAATTATATTAATCATTTGTATTATTTTCTCGCAATCGAAGTGAAAAGCAGGGTAGAACTCGTGTATAAAGTCCATTTTATCCTCTACCTATTCTGTATCGACTCGGATGAGATGGCTCGTTTTATGCAGTTGTTGTACAATCAACAATTGATTGATTTTGTTGTGCGGGTGCGCGCGCGCAGGGTGTGTAACGATGAGTGTGTTGACGCTGGCTGTTGGCGCAGGTGCGGCAGGGGCGGTCGGCGCTGCACGTGGCGTGCTCGGCGGAGGCGGCGCGCGCGCGCGGCGCGTGGCTGCCCGCGCCCGGCGACGCCGCGCCCTGCGCCGGCGCGCTGCTGCAGCTCATGCTGCGCCTCGGCGCGCAGCCGCAGGCCAGGGACGCGCGCGGCGACACGCCGCTCCACCTCGTGTGTAAGGTGAGTTCACGTCGGCCATATGGCTTTCACCACAGATACAACAATACTAGCGGCTCTGTGAGCTGTAAACGACGCAATTTTTTCTTTTTCCAAATTTCAAAAATTCCAAAAACTGACTCGACAAGAAAAATCTATGTAGTAATCGAACCTGCTCACCAAATTTTCACAAGAATCGGTGAAAAAATACAACCTATAGAGGAGAACATCCGGACCGACAGACGTACGTAAGAATTTACGGAAGAATTTTAATCGAAAGCTGAAACGGAAACGCTTCGCTCCCTCGGTCAATTAAGCCTAAACGGTTTATTACTCATACTCATTTATTTGCAATGATTTTACACATTACACGTCAAAGTAATACATTTCATCATACTCGTATTTACATTAACATAAGTACTTAAAGGTACAAAACTTTACCCATTAAATATGTCAGCACCACCACCACACCACATCACCAGCACCATGCAGCATTCACCGTGAAGTGAAAATAAAGCATTCAAAAATCTTCAGGTCTATTGAAACATTAATTTTCAATAGACCTAAAAGTATTTTCTCTTAAATTGTAAACTTTATAGGATTCTTGCAGAACAATATTACCTAATAAATAATATCTATAGAATAACACTCAAAGAAAACCGGAAATCTTCACTGTTTTGAAGAAAAATACGTTAGATCTAATTAAACATTTAACCAAAAGTTAGTTGGATAACTGACAGGATCCCCCCTCCATTCTTTACCAATATGACGCAACACCAACTTTCTCCTTTACTTCGTTCAAATACAGTCTAGGTCTTCCTCTGCCCCTTTTTCCTTCACCCTTTGCCTTCTAAGATGTTAACAAAGAATGTATCTTTTTTTCCAACTATGTTCAAAACCCGAACTGTCAAAATAATGAGTATAAGTAGTGAACAATAGAAAAGTAACCAGACGATTTATACATATTTTACATTGTTCCACAGCTCAACCCGTGCCCTCCCGACGTAGTCCGCTCCCTCCTCGCGCACGGCGCTCACATCGACACCGTCAACTACGAGGGTGAGACACCTGAAGAGATCCTAAAGGCCTCCAACCAATCCCTCGTCTCCATTGTCAACCCCCTCAGGTACACGACCCTAAAGTGCCTCGCGGCCCGCACGGTCAAGAACTACAAGCTGCCGTATAGACACGTCGTGCCGCAATGTCTGCATTCTACGATTATCAATCACTGAGTTTTGGGGGTGCTAGATCGGTATTGAATTGCTTAAAATACCGGGATTTTCCGAGGCTTCCCGGGATTTTTCCGGGTTTCTCGGGATTTTCCGATAAATTGCATGACTTAATTAAATCCTTTCATTGGGCAGCGTCAGCTTCAACCCAATTGCCACAAAGCACGATCGGGATAAGTGGCTATCGTCTGTTATCTAAGAACCTATTTGGATTATTGAGCTAAAACATAATTTTATCGGGTAGATCCCATTTTACAAAGCTGTCGATCAATTGTGCGGCGAACGCTGACGCTGCCGATCTTCCTCACACCGGTACGGTTAGAAAAAGACCGCGAAATGTGCTCGTGACTATCCGTCTCTCTCCAATAACAACATTTCGAAAGAGATACTTTGGTAGTAGTTAGAGATATGTCGCGCGGTTTCGTGTTAGCCGTGCACAGTAGTTATCTTAGTGCTAACGCTAAGGGAAGTCCAGTTTTATAATCAACGCCATCTAGTGAGACTGTATTGACGATTGATGTTGGCACTATTTTAGCTTTTCTAAGTGTGTGCTTCTAGACTCTCCGAGTCTTGTAAGATTAGTCCTTAGCGTCTAGTGACTATAATTCGATATCTCCTCTACGGTCTACTGTGGTAATTATAAGCTATAACCAAATGTATCCCTAGTCCATATAAATGATGTAAACTTCCTTCTTAGTGCGTTTCACTGTATCATGATCTAAGTGTACGACGTGTTACTGAAATAACGCAATTTGAATTTCGAAAAAAAGAACTGTTACTAGATTTATCGGTCCAAAATATCTCCTTTTTCGTTATTAGTATGCATGTTGTCTACATATAACTGATATCTATCGACGTCTCCAACAACGTAAGAGAGATTAATATTTTTCACTTCTCATTCTATAACACTTCGTGTTTACGCTGTGCTTAGGCGACATAAAGTCGCTTTTTATGATCTGTAAAAGCAGTATCCTGCGCCGCGCCGCGGTCGACGACCACAGAAGTTTAAATTTGATAACTTTTGTCATATTAATTATTTGTTTAATTTTCTCACAATCGAAGCGAAAAGCAGAGTGTATAACTCGTGTATAAAACCCACTTTATCCTCTACTTTATATCGACCCTCGCCTGCTGCTCGGATCGATAAATTGTTTCGGATAAAATGGCTTATTTTATGCACTTAATCTACATTTTAACCCATTTTCACAAGTTTTTGATGCCATATATCTTGAATACAGTGAGTTTTAAAGTAAATATGGGATACATTTCGGTTAATCTCGTTGTTAATACGATAAGCCATAAAAAACACGAGAAAACGGAGAATTACAGATCAAATAGCATTGAGAGCCCCTTGAAAATGTATTTTAAGTTATAGAGGCCGTACAGAGGAGCTCATTGTATTGTTTTACACGACATTTATATTGTGATTTTATTTGTAGTTATGCGTAGGTGTGCTGGTGTCTACACTGTACATATGTTTCTGAGGCTACTCGATTTGGATCGCGACGCTTGCACCGATTATTTACACACTAATTATTGATTTAGTAATATCGATCGATTTCTGTGTCCTCACTTCACTTTGCGGGTACAAGGTTCACGTTTTATAATGAAATATTTATGTTTAGTTTCTTTTTTTACTGCAATACTAGGAGAATAACACGAAATTACGTAACAGTATATAAAATTGATGTGATTGATATTGTATTTTGTCGTGAATATAATTGTCGCCATGGGTCGATATTTAGATAAATATAATGTTTGTATGTACAGATTTTAAATAATTGTATTAGTGCCCGATATTTAGAAATATTGCTCTCGAGTGAACATTGTATAATTATATTTATTATATTGTACTTATCTTGTTGGTACTAAGGCTCAATAATTATTTACACAAACAGTTAATGGGGACAAATATTTATGTAATTTTTCTTTGTTTAATGTAAAAAAGTATGTAGCTCAATAAATTTTTTAGTTTTCTGGAAATGTGTTATTAGACTGTTTTTGTATTTTCTGTACGAGTATTAGTAAAACTCTATATTAGTCTTGTCTTGCCAATTTAAAAGCCGTTTGAACCATTAATAAGTAAATTGTAATAAAGTTGTGAAATATGTAGTGTTCAAGTATCATAAAATTATAAAATATTATGTATAACATTGATACAATTTCGCAAAGAAAATGGTCACTCAACAGTAAGAAAGAAATATCTGTGTATACTCAGCAAACAATGAAAGTGTTATAATGAATACTTGTTATGTTATGATGCTGTCTGGACCAACTAGAAATAACGCTGGTGTCAATATTCCGTTCATATTTCTCTACTATGCCAGTTTGACAATCGTATTGTTGCTTTTTTGTATCAATGTCACTATTATATAGATTGCCATTGTCCATACTTGTCCATATTTAGGTAAATTACAATTAAAGCGCTTCAGATGTATAAAAACCAGTTGCTGACTTAAATAAGGGCTATTATAGAGAACGCATTTAAACGAGTGGTGTGGCAGGCCACAACTACTGGGGAAATCTTTACTAAACATGCCGTATAGTCAATTGTAAAATGTAATGATACTAATGACTTATTTTCATACACCAGAACACCAAGCTTTATAAATGCTGTAAAGCGTTGGTCTACCTACAATGTATAAAAGATAAAATGTAGCGTCAAATGGAGACCACCGTCTAAGGAAGCCTGTCTTTATCATTAATAAAGATGTAATCGAGACGGTGAGTCTGTATTCTGCAGTATGAACATAAGATACATGGGTAGTGTTAAAACATTATACACTTGCCAGATTGACCACCTTTGGTGACTTTGAAAGTATTTTTGTCTATTTAATTTGAGCCTCTCGCTACGCTCATTCTATTGTAGAATCTTTCGCTTCACTCAGGATTAAATATTCCATTATACTTGCGATATACCATTCTGCTCCCTTGGAGACACAATCTACTATTTCTATACCCCCTAAGCATTCTGTAAAATCTGAATTACCTAATAACAAATGCTTTGAATGCTACCTTATATTTTATGTTCTCTGGCGAGTGTATATACCCTTCTCAATAGGTTTCAATAGGCGGGCCAAGTGATAATCGCTTTTAACCCAATCTGTAACCACCGCCATCGCTAACTAAGAAAAGTACACCAATGTCATACAAGAAACAGTTTAGAATAACACGTTTAGAAGTAAAATTGTCCACGCTACACTACTTTTCTCTTAAGCGTATGTCCGTCTCACAATCAATACGCTGAAAGAGCATGGAGCAGGTTAACTAGTCCTAACTATAATTCATAAAACTATACTCATTTTTACATAGTTAAATCATCGAATCATTAAATTTGTGAGCGCATTGTAAAAACAAATTAGCATTAAGTAGATGATTAGGAAATTAATAATGTTGAAATTGGTAATGATTTAATGGGTCCGTGACCACAGGAACTGAATGTAGATACATATGCAATATGATATAGTTATGTGTTAACGCAGTCTACTGGTAGTATTGCGCGTATTTCTCATAGTATATTTTGAACTTAGTATATTGCGTGATTACGTACTAGTTATTTTTTGATGATATTCATAAAAATGCTTTAAAATAATTGGGTGTTTTTCTCAACCCTAGCGGCCAGTTTCAGCGGGACATGGAAACATGGTACAGTCAGCTTCATATAGTACGTAGCAGCCAAAGTGGCCAAATATTTCGGTACACCATATATTATTTTGTATGGTGTACCGAACTATTGGGCACTTTGGCTTACACTTTGACATACACTTTGTCAGCTGCAGAGGAATGTGACCTCCCCTGCATAGAAGTTTGTATGCAGTTGCCTGTGTATTTTTAGTAGTCTTAACCCTTTAACAGGCCAGATTTTTAAAATGACAATTTAAATTCAGTCTTATTCAAACTTATTTAAATACTATTTAGATTGGTTGATGTGGGAAGAGGCTTGATGTGCCCTCAGCCTGATAAAGTTAGGCATCCAGTTTAGCCTTCCAACGCTCTGTGAAATACAATAGCTGGCAGTGACACGCCATGACATCGAAATGTCAAACACGAAGACTAACGTAAGTAATAGAAATGCATGTAGGTTGATATCGCACTGCACGCAATGACCGATATATCCGTCGTTGGCGTTGTGGGTGCGGATATATGAGTCGTTGGCGTCCAAAAGGAAAGCAAAAACATTCTCGTGGGTGTAAGGAAATCAAGTAAGTTGTCAATTTTAAAATCTAAGCACCTATCACCAAGGGGCTTGCAATGGGCGGAGCGCGTCGCGTTTTATACCCACTGCTTGCAAACCCCGAGGTGATCAGTCAGGCGAGGGCCGGCGCTGTGCGAGCACGTGTGTCGTGTCGCATCCGCCTCCGCCGCCGACTTGAATACGACGAACCGCGCGTAAATAACTCCTATTCATAATGTGGATGTTCTTACAGATAATCAAATATAAACAAAGTCACTGATTGTATACAAACTTTGTTATTGTAAAAGGCAATACTTAATAGTAATTTCTAAATTTTCAATTCAAGTCTTTTTTAAATTGTTAATGAATTATTGTTTGCCTCTCTTGTACCTTCTTATGTAAGTAAATGCAGGACATTACCAAATAATTTGTACCTTTCTAATATAAAAGAACGTATCCTCATAAGAAAACTACGGCACTTACGTCGTTTTGTGTAAGGAGGAGTCTTCCAGTGATAACTTAACCCTTTTGGGCAATACTCAATGGCTGTATAGCCATTATATATATATATATATATATATATATAGTATACTTTATTAACTTACTTTTTGTGTTACTTACAAGTATTAAGGTTACAAGAGTTAAAAGGAATTTCCGTTCTCGAGATCAGTTTTATTATTGGTGTTATTCATAATGACACTGACATACCTACATGTGAAGTAGAAGTAATATGTACTTATTAATGTATTCTTGGAGTGACAATCTCAAGGCTACACGTGCCGCGCGTGAATGAATACAAGTTATGCGATAGACAGAGATGCAGAGAGTAGGTATGTTTCTTATGCCTAAACGCCGTTTTTGTTAGGAAGTGAAATTCCTGTATGTACTATTACTTATTCTGTGCTATCACGTCACTTGGCTAGTTTTTCCATTTTCAGATTTATGCTTATACTATATACCTTTTGACGACGTCAATAAGATGAACTTTTCTCACTGACGCCATTGGGAATTACCCTTATTGACAAAGAAAGACAAAGAGGGAACTTTTGGCTGCAAATCTCACATTTAATTGGACGTAGTTATGGGAAAATGATCCAACCCACGCGATGTAAAATTTGAACCTTCTGCTTGAAACAAAAGTCATACATTTCATTGGTGATCTCTTTCCCATAACTACGTCCAATTTACCTTCATCAAATCCAAAGAAAATGTTTTAATTTCATCGCCAGCTACTTTCAGAGCAGTGAACTACGTATTAATTTTGTGAGTCCCTATATTGTACGGCCATGATAATGCCCGGCTACAAGAATGTCCGGCCCAGTAATCCGCGTCCAATGTACATGGATTACTGGGCTGTGCATTATTTGGTCGGGCGTTATCGCTCTGAACAAACTTGGTCCGGGGCAATATTTGGAAGCCAATTTTGTTCGAGCCGATAATGCCCGGCCCTGTAATTGCCACACACACACGCACGCACGCACGCACGCGCGCACACACACACGCACACACACACACGCACACACACACACACACACACACACACACACACGCACACACACACATATATATTGTGTATAGGTAATAAATGGTTTTATAATCTTTATGTGTATTTAAGAATAAGCCTAAAAATGCAATATTCTGATTCCTGTTGTATAATGTTTGTTGATTCTTTGTGTTTTTTTCCTTTGTAAATTATTATTGTGATTGTCTGTGATCTCCATAATTTTTATTTGTTTTAGATTCCCAACCAGATCCTCCCCCAAGCAAAATTCTCAGACCGACAAATCTCGTGTGTAATATGTCAAGGAAAAACTCGATGTTGGCAAATCCACCTTGCTAGAAGAAGCAATGAGTAGAAGCCATAATATTAAAAAAAAAAAGTAGTCACTTGTCATTGTCACAGCATTAGCAACAGCCCGGCTAGTATGATAGCTTATACCGTCACGTTTTATGTGATGTTTCAGTACATTTTTGCCATATAACGTGACGGTATTAGCACGTAGTGGTTATATTCTCTTTGGTATTAGCTATCATACTAGCCGGGCAGCTGTTTTAAGTATCCGTATTTATTTTAGAACTTTTTACCATTAGAGTGTAATAAGTGTATAAATTAGTGCAGTTTATCTTGGTGTGCGTGTAATTCAAACCAGACCGCCGTTATTTACTTTCGGTTTTACTAGATAATACCAGCGAATGAAAAAAACATAGAAGCACAACTAGCGTCGCAAAATGACACCATCAAACTTGTGTCCACTAAGGCGGGGCGTCAAAGTTGTGTCCAACGGCTGTCTACCCTACCTGGTACTGTACGCCTCAGCTCAATCAACTGACAAGGCCGCTGCCAACCTCAACACGGCCCTCAGCTACCTTAACCAGTGGCTGGATGAGCACGGGTTAACTCTATCTCCATCCAAGAGTGCCACAGTGACCTTTACTCGCAAAAGGAACATTCCCAACCCAAATATTCAATATGGCAGAGAGATCATTCGTAGTAGGGAATCAGTCAAATTCCTGGGTGTCATCTTAGACAGTAGAATGTCTGGTGTCCCACACCTAAATTACGTAATTGATAAATGTGAAAGAGGTATCAACATTCTGCGAGCTCTGTCAGGTGTGTGGTGGGGTGCACATCCCTATTGTCAAAAGCTTCTGTATTCTGCCATCATACGAAGTCAAATCGATTATGGCTCGTTTATACTGGAGCCCTGCAATAGGGGTGCCCTTAAAAAGCTGGATTTGATACAAGCAAAATGTTTGAGGGTTATATTGGGTGCCATGAAGTCCTCCCCGAAGAATGCGATGCAAGTGGAGTGTGTAGAACCGCCTCTCTCCCTTCGCAGACAGTATTTAGCTGACAGATTCTACATCAAGGCAAGCTCCTCTTCCAACCACCTCCTACTCCCACGACTACATGCCCTTGCTCTTGAGGTTGCTGAAAATAGATACTGGGATTACAAGGACTTTCCGAAGATTATCATAAGTTTTTCAAAATTAAATAATGTTAACCCCATCATATATAAATCAAAAAACAACCCTCTATTTGAAGTTAACTTTGAAACCATAATTTTTTCACCTAGAGTTATTTTAGATTTTGGTATATTTAAGGATGACCCAGAAGCCAATTTAAAATTTAATAATATTCTGGAAAAGTGGCCAGACCACCTACCTGTTTACACTGACGCTTCCAAATTAGACACAATACGGTGTGTTGGAGCAGCAGTATGGATACCAAAGTATAAGATTGCTATACCCTTAAAATGCCCTTCACAATCCTCAATCTTTACTGGTGAGGCTGTCGCAATTCTGGAAGCGGTAACATATTTGGAATCTCATAATATCTCTAAAGCAATTATTTTTTCAGACAGTAAGAGTTGCTTACAAACTTTGGTTGGCAACCAATTTAAAATGCAAAATAAATCCCCTCTTATTCTAAAAATCAAAGATAAACTGTTAAAATGCGAGAATAGGGGCATTCACATTGTTCTTGGGTGGATCCCAAGTCATTGTGGCATCTCTGGCAACGAATGGGCAGACTCATGGGCAAAGCAGGCAATAGAGTCTGGGTCACAGCACCATAATAAAGTGTATACTTCTGACCTACTGACTTGCGCTCAGTCAGACTTGTTCAACTCTTGGCAGGAACAGTGGGATATCTCCAGGATACAAACAGGACGCCATTACGGAGCTATTCAACCCCAGATCCCTCGTAAACCTTGGTTTTTTAAATTCCGTACTGCCCCCAAGTGGGCAACGTCAACCTTTTGCCGCATCAGACTCGGTCATAATTGCACTCCAGTATTCCTTGCCAAAATCAGGGTGCGGGATAATTCATTATGTGAGTGCGGGCTCGATGAAGGTTCGTTGGACCACATCTTCTTTAACTGTTCGAGATTTAGTTATTCTTTATACGACGTACTGCCTAGGCACATCCCACGCCCTATAAACTTCTACTCGCTTCTCTTATCACTAGACTCTCCCTTAATTGCTACTCTTATGAAATATATCCTAGTTCATAATATTAAACTTTAACAATATCTTGCTAACCATATTTTTGTACATCTGTTCTATATACGCTCTTATACATTATATATATTTATACTCCGCATCTTCCGTCGTGTTGGCATGCCTAACACTCTGTCATCCGCTTTCCCACTCTTAACTCTTTTCTCATAACGTTTGTATATGTCATGTGAATGTCTGTGATGTCCATAATTCTTATTTGTTTTAGATCTCCGGTCCGATCCCTCCTTAATATAATCAAAATTATACCGAACAATCTCCTCGTGTGTCAAGTCCATCAGAAAACCATGATATTGGCAAATCCTCCTTGCTAAAACATCCGAGGAGTAAAAGCCAAAAAAAAAAAAAAAAAACAGCCCGGCTAGTATGATAGCTTATACCGTCACGTTTTATGTGATGTTTCAGTACATTTTTGCCATATAACGTGACGGTATTAGCTATCATACTAGCCGGGCAGCTGTTTTAAGTATCCGTATTTATTTTAGAACTTTTTACCATTAGAGTGTAATAAGTGTATAAATTAGTGCAGTTTATCTTGGTGTGCGTGTAATTCAAACCAGACCGCCGTTATTTACTTTCGGTTTTACTAGATAATACCAGCGAATGAAAAAAACATAGAAGCACAACTAGCGTCGCAAAATGACACCATCAAACTTGTGTCCACTAAGGCGGGGCGTCAAAGTTGTGTCCAACGGCTGTCTAGTTTGAATATGGCGGCGCAACGTAACAGTTGTATTAACTGAAATCTCAAAAAAAAAAATATGTCTTTTCGTGCAGTGAAGTGGTGCGTTAATCACTCTAGAAAACATAAAAAAAAGATGGAATCACTTTTCATATGTAAGTAAAACGGTAAACATATTTGTTTAATTTTTTTAGTCGGAACCTATTTTGTATAGGGATGGTGTTATGCCACCTTACATCATCAAAATGTTAATATGTGAATGAAAAAAAATACATGCTTTCATGCACATAACTAATTTGTGTATGAAAGCATGTATCTCAACAAATTAAAATGTTCGAAAAAGGTAAACTAATTCCATAATAAATAAATATTAGGGGACATTTAGTACAATTACAACTAGACTATTGATTCTAATTAGACTATATAATTATATGAGGTAACGAGAAAGAAATATATTTTTAACAAGACCTAAAACCGAAATAAAAATAAAAGAATAAGTGTGTAACTACGCTATACATACAATATATAAAATTATTATCAACTACTCAAAGAGTGGATTTAAAGAGCCCAAACTCGGTATGATTGTATTAACTTATTACATAGTTCCTATGACCACTTTCCGGTTCCATCATCAGATCAGCTCGATAATAATATTATCATAATATTGCATTGTCACTGAATTTACATATATGCAGTAAGCTCGGTCCTTCATAAAAACGTAGTTTAGCTCTCATTTTAAAATTCCATTCTAGAATAACATGAAACTTTGTATACACAATGGAATCCGGAATATCTAGGTCGGAAATTGGTTTCTGTTGCTTGAAATTATAATGGAGAAAAAATACAGCGATTATTAAGGTTTTCATAAAAGACGTAAAAAACCCAAAAAATTCGCTGTATTTTTCTTTTACAATTTGTTGCAACAGAAACTAATTTCCGATTTAGATATGGCGACTCCCATTGTGTATAGAACGTTTCATGTTATTTCAGCAAGGGGTTTAAAATGTGAATGAAACTACGTTTGTATGGAGAATCGAGTTCAGCCGAGCGTACTAACGTCAAATATTAGCTCAATCGGAATTCGCGAAGTGCGTCTAATTTAGCTTCTAAGATTTGACCCACACAAACAAAAAAGACATAAGTTACTGACACAGCAAGTTAAATAAAAACTTGTAAAAAATGAGTTAACGTACTTATGTTAAATGTTTGCGCTGTCTGAATATACTGTAAAAGTTTTGATTACGAGTGGTTGCTGTTCTCTATGTCTAACAGTGTTTAGCAAGCTATAAATTATGTACATGGTCGTCCAATATGCATAGTATAAGTCTGGTACAGCTTAATTAACGACTAGTTAGATTTTCGTAAGGTTATCCTATGATATTTAAAAATAAAATAAAGCTTAAATTCAAATTTAAATAATACGGCGGTTTTGCGTATGAAGTTGACTTTTTGTTGCATGCAACCATCCACCCGCTAAGCGTTGTCGTTGTCGCCGCCATTTTGACACATAAAACGTCAGCGCTAAGATACCAAACACAGCCAGTCATTTTGAAATTTACCAATCACGTGTATTTGTTTTGGGTAATAGAAAATCGGCTGTCATTTTTAGCAATTCCTATAGGTACAACACCGCGCGTGCGTATTACGAATAAATGCCCCGTTTTAAAGTAGACTTTTGTAGGAAGCTCGCGTTCTATGCTTTTTTCGTTCACTGGATAATACAGCAAACAACGCTCACCAGAATGTTGTTTTCTAATCTCGCTCTTTTCTTCGTAACCATGCACATCATTTTAGTACTTCTTGGTGACTTATTAGTGGGTTTTAACAATTTTTTCCGATATTATACTACAGCTGATTCGATAATACGTGTTATTCCGATAACGCCACTCTCTTTGACATCCGATAGCAGTCGCTTCAGTAAAAACTAGTGCCTACGCTAATTCTTGGGATTATTGTACTGGGAATACAGCTAGGAGGATGAGGTAGCAGGTTAAGTCCTTATGGTTTAGAAATTTCTAACGCCAATGAATGACACGTGTAGAAACAACCGCCTTGTAAGTGAATGAATTGAATGATTGCTCTCTCTTTCTATCTTATAGCTGCGCCTCTATGTTCTTGGGACAAGCCGTTTTTTTGAGGGCTGGGGAGCTGCCACGAGTGCATAAAATAAATAAATAAATAATAATAAATATTAGGGGACATTTTTTACACAAATCGAACTAGTCCCACAGTAAGCTCAATAAGGCTTGTGTTATGGGTACTAGACGACGATATATTTAATAGATATATACTTAAATACATAGAAAACGTCCAAGTCTCAGGAACAAATGTCTCTGTTCACCACAGAAACAAATGCCCTTACCGGGAATCGAACCCGGGACCTCTAGCTTCGGAGGCAATGACACTACCAACTAGGCTAAACAGGCCGACAAAAATAACTAATAAAAGAACTTTTGAAAGACGTATTTGAGCAATCGCTACCGCGAACATACGAAAGAGTACGGTCGAGAAACCCTAAACACAAACTCAACACTAGTAACATTAAACGACGTCATCTTGAGTAGTCTATGGTAAGCTAAGCACATTTCAAAGTTGACGTAATGCTGTAAGCTAATTAGTAATCTGTGGTAATGCACGATGGCGCGAACTTGGCGCCGCAGACACCAATTTTGCCGATGGCACGTTTAAAACTGTGCCTGCTGGTGCTGGCTGGCCTGCCAGCCTGCCAGATGCTAACCATGCACGTGTTATGTGGTGCACAGTTTTACCAACCAAGTGTTACCTTCATGACGAACAGACGGCAGGATTTGTAGGAGGCCGTTTTCCGCCATGTGTGGGATCCAAATTATATAATAATCAAACATTTTTAATGATAATAATAATTATTAATATAATTATCTATCTTTTTATTGCTTCATGTGGGAGTTGGCGGAAAATTCTCGCCCCTCTTATCTCCTGACTGATTTCGAGATAGCTCTGCAGGAAGCACTTCGGCAAGTGACGGGACTGCCAGTAGCCGGGTGCTATTTTCATTATATACAGGTAAGATAAACATTCCATACTGCTGAAGACAGTTTATAGGTTTAGTTCATTTGATTATAAGTATATATATCCAAGTTGGTCCCGTTTTTGTTAAAACGCAGTTCTGATGATGGGATCCATGAGGAATCGAGGGAAGTCCTCAAATCTTAAAGGCAAACATATAGTGTTTTTTTTTGTTTTTATCAACAAGTCAAGCATTTTTATACAGAATGAAATGTCTGTGGATTAAAGGATGATTCACCGTAGGCTGATCCGAGTCCGGGCTGGCCCGTTTTCGATGAAAAGCTCCGGTGCCGGCACGAATATTTGACTGCCCTGCTTTGACGCCTTTGACGCAGCCCGGTCTCGGGCCGAACAGGCACTGGTCTAGTGTGAATAATCATCAGCGCTCAGAAGCGGTTAATCTCAAAATTCATTAATATTTAGCCAAATATTTTGAATTAGTTTATGCTCTTTATGTAGAATTCTGTATTTAGGTTATTGCTTTGTATTATTAGATTGCCTGATTAAACTTGAAATAGTAAACGAAATAAAACCTGTTTTTTGTATGGAGAGAATATTACTGGTTTCCTCGTCATCATTAACTCCCTTTCTCCCTATATATTGTATGTTATAAAGAAATGTATAGATTATCAAGACAAGTCAAAATATTCTTTAATTAAACAGGCCTAGCAACAAGCACTTTCAAATCGTCAGTTTTAACATTTTATTAAGTTAATGATTTAGAGCATTTTATTGAAGTTATTATTTTTCTTTAAAATAAATATTGAATTATTGATGTAGACATGTACAACATATCATATGCATTGTTTTGCTAATTACAGGCATTGATAAGGCAGGCCATGCGGTTGCACATTAATGTGAGTCGTAATTCCGCGGGGGGCAGGCTCGTACGCATGTACGGCACGCTAGCGCTGCTCCCGGCTGAGCGCGTGCCAGCCGCGGTCAGGGCGCTTCCTCAAGCAGCCCGCGCTCAACAATTGCCATTCCACGACGGCTTTAACGATTATTTTGTGAGGCAGTGGATGACAAGGGTAAGTTTTATTTTTATTTTTCAACCGACTTCAATAGAAGGAAGGAGGTTCTCAGTTCGTGTCTTTGCTTTTTTAGGGTTCCGTATTTACCGAGGAACCCCTAGTTTCGCCATGTCCGTCCGTCTGTCTGTCGGCGGCTTTGCTCCGAATTATGGTAGGGAGAGCAGCAGGTCTGTACGACAGAATATAATGTATTAGGTGCAAAAGTCACAATATAAACTTGGATAAGGTGTCCAACCCTCTTAATACTATGGTGGTTCGATTCACTACGTATGCGACTCGACACGAAGGGCTGCCGTATGATGAGCCGTGACGTAAGTAAGATGGAGCGAGGAAGGTCACTTGGTAAAGACTGCCTTAGCATTGAATAATAGAAATTCGCGGGGGTTCGTCTACCTACAGTACTTTCGATGTTTTTTAATCTATGAGTCACAGTTACCTGCTACATGAGCTTATGCGCACAGTAGTTGTCCCAATTGTCAATAATAAAACCGGCGATGTCTCTGATGTGTCCAATTACAGGCCTATTTATTTCTCTGGCTAATGTCGTAGCCAAGGTGCTGGACAGTCTGTTGAATAAGCAGTTAGCGAAGCATATGCATATAAATGATGCTCAATTCGGCTTTAGACCTGGCTTATCCACCGAATCCGCTATCCTGTGCCTGAAGCAGACTGTCCAGTACTACACAGCTAGGAAAACACCTGTATACGCCTGTTATTTGGGCCTATCAAAAGCATTCGACCTTGTACCTTATGACACACTGTGGCGTAAGATACAATCGGAGACAAGCGTCCCGTATGACGTCACGTCGTTACTTAAATACTGGTTTGGTAACCAGCTGTAACTTGGCAGTTTTCTTAAATATCCAACAGCTTATAATTATGGTATTATAACATACTTCATAGAAAACTGCCAAGTTAGGGCTCAAAATGCATTAAGCCGCAGTAAATTAGTTTCACTGTAAACAATGTAGTGCTGGACTCGGCACCATTTCAGAGAATCTACGGAAATTGGCACCCACTTAGATCTCAATTCTTTTGTCGGTGAAGACGACAACCAAGCATCGCATATTCTTAATATTGAACTTGGCTCCCATTTTCACACTTATGTTTCTGATAGGATTATTATATCCAAATCCTAAAATATAGTGTAAAATTTGTATATATTGAAGAAGTCCGGGTGGACCTCTTGAATATGTACAAAACTTGAGAGTAGAGTGGCGGGTGCCACTCTGATGTCAGGATTTGAAAATATCCCGTTTCCGGGAGAAGTACAGTAAATTTTATTACATGTACACAGAGGTACAAAAAATAAGGTACCAAATATCAGTAAACATTTCATTAAAATTACCCGTGGTCCACCCGCCATCCTGACGCACATAATCCGTTTGCGCGATATTAAGAGCGCCCTACTAAAATATAACAGCCAAATATAGAGCCACTAGTAGATAATTTAGATTATTTAAATTTAAAGATAGATATTTAAAAGGGAATTTTATTTTGTTTTAAGTACCTTTTGAATACTACAAATGAGTTTTTAAATTGCTGGATTCGTCGATCTATGCGTCCAAAGTTAAAACGGTCGTTTTATTTTTGAGCTCATAGATCGACGGATCCAGCAATTTAAAAACTAGTTTGATGTATTCAAAAGTTACTTAAGTACAAAATACAGTACGTAGTATCCCCCTTTTTAGGGTTCCGTAGCCAAAATGGCGAAAACGGAACCCTTGTAGTTTCGTCATGTCTCTCCCGGCCGTCCGTCCGTATGTCACAGCCGATTTACGCGGAGAATATAGCACTACAATTATGAAAGTATGAAAAAAATCATGAAAGTAAAGCTTAATAAAGACTTTCGACGAAAACTACAGCGGACATGATCAGTTGAGCTGTTTTTGAGCTATCGTAAAAAGTCTTCCCTTCTTAATAAAAGATGTATAAAACGCTGCGTAGGTATTTCCTTTTGATTGTCATTGATATTTTTTAAGTAAGCAACTACGGAAAGTGCGGAACCCTACACTGAGCGTGGCCCGACATGCTCTTGGCCGATTTTTTGATTCAATGTATTGTATGGTGGTTTTCAATGTCGACTAATAGGTGTCGGCACGGAACCCTTCTTTGTGCGTGATCCGACACGCTCTTGGCCTTTTTTGTATAATATCTATCGTTCAATTTAAATAATCACAATTATTTACGAGTGACGCTAATGGACCTGTTACATATTAGTAAAGCGCTCTTAAGAAAAGCGTTGTATTTGGGTCTTTGTCTGTCTTCACTCCACGTTACGAAAACTCTCTATAACGAAAAAACTGCTCGGTCCCTTTAGTTTCGTTATGAAAAGAGTTCATATTCGAGTATGATGTTTTTATTCGAGTATGTTCGTGGATACCTCAAACTACTGGACCAACTAGAAATGTTTTTTTTAAATTTCAGGTTACACCTGACTTCACCTGAGTGCTCCTCAGTGTATGGTCGTGGACATCGAACCTCAAACGTTGCTGAAAGCTTCCACGCTTTTCTCTCACGTACTTTGGGGCCTGCGACCAATGTTTGGAGATATACCAGTAACTAAACAACTATAAATTCAGTAGGAGTGTAGATGCGTAATACCTACTTACATAGAAATTCAGTAGATAGTTATTGATCGATCATTTTAGTTTGGGACTCTCACTGTTTCAATACATTTGAATTTATGTTACCTATGTTAAATTATACTTAAATTATTTACAAACAAGTAATAACGACTACATGTCACACTGTGAGGGACTGCATTCCCCTACTAGTGTGATACTGTGGTGAATTAATAATAATAATAATGAATGAAAATTGTCTACTCCTAGTACTAACAATAATTTTAATTTTTTTTCGTACTAACATAATATGTGTCCATAGTTACACAAAATAAATGCTTTTTATTTATTTTATTTATAATAAGTGAGTAATGAAACCTTAAAAATGGACCCCGTAAGCCTTACGGCGTAAGGCTACAGTGATTAGCTTACATCCCCTAACTAGCTATCTATGAAACTAATAGTAGTACTAGTTTATGTAACTGTTACAATAAGAGTGTGGTTTTATGAAGCAGGCAAATTTGATATTAAGATCACACGAGTGTTTCAAATTTCTCTTAGCGTTTCAAATACGATCGTTTGGCGTCACTATCTACTCCTCTTTAGTCCATACATTGCCTTGCCAATGGTGAGGTGAAGAACGAGGTCATGAAAAAACCCAAGTTCTTGATCTTGGGCCACATGGGCGTTTGCCACAATCTTAATTTGAAAGGGCCATTCTTTGGTAATTTTTAAATAACACATTAACAATTGCTTTCATATTGATGAAATCATTTACAGTTTTGTCATACATCATTTATCTGTACCTTTAACAGAAAAACAATGAGTGGCGAAATAAGTTGTATTTTTTGAAAATCTCTCGTGCTAGTATTTCGCGCCAATTTTTTTTCCTTCGGATTAAAAGCATCAAACTTATACAATTATATTATTATATATTTATTTATTCCGAATAACAAAGATCCATTATGTTAATTAAAATTAAAATTACATACATTAATTAAAATAACATAACATAAAATACAATACACAATTAAATTACAAATTAAATTAAAATTGCGCATGCAGCGCCCCATGTAAGGGCAGTCCACTGACCACTTAACCGGGCAGTCCAACCTGTCTGCGATCATGGCCGGGATGGTGTTCCGACTGGCGCGCACTCTGCTCCGCCCGGCCGCGCGCCGCTTGCGCAGAGTGCTGTAGAAGCAGTCGGTGCGCGCCGTATAAGTGTTAATGTAGTCTTTAATAGTAATAAATCATGATGGGTTGCCTACATGCCACACGTAGGCATCTGCTTATTATTATTACAATTCGTTGAGACCTGACTGAATTTATTAGGTACTTTAACTTTGTGAGGGCCCTTGATCGTAGGTTAGTATGTAGATGGTATGTAGTTGTGGTGTAGTAAAGAAAGTAGTATTTTTTATTTCACATTGAAACAGTGTTTATTTCCTACTGAGCATTCTATTTAAGGTAAGTCTAAAGTAAGTTGTACTGCATGGTAATAATTAGTAGTTTGAGAAATCTTCACTTCAATTTATGCGAAGCTGCTGCTACGTGACTTATCAATAATCAAGGGATAATCGTGAGTATTTTGTTTATTTTATTCATGAGTATGTAACAGAGAAGAGGCTATTATCAGTATAATAGTACATTACTTTCATAGGTCGCTAAAACAAATAATGTCTCAGATCAGATCGCAGATATTTCACGTTCGCGCCGAAAGCAAGGGCAATAAATATGCGATCTGGGGCTTTCTTTATAACCACGCGTGGTGACAAAATTTTAATTACAACTCACTTTTATTTTACGGTCAAATACCGTATAGAAGTGCTTCATTAGCATAAGCTAAAACTAATGTTAACAATTTTAAATATATTTGTACGGAACCCTCGGTGCACGAGTCCGACTCGCACTTACCCGGTTTGTTTAAGTTAAGCTGTCTGCTTGTATCTCAATATATATTATTTTTACAATATACAAATTTCTCATTTACAGAAACAATTGCAAACAGACGGTCGGACACTGCGTCTCCCGGCGGCAGGCTCAGCTGGCCGGGGATCAGATACCGCGTCGCCGCAACAGAGAGCAGCAAATGGTACGGCTCACCATGGTAGCTAGAAATAACGCGATGCTAGCTGCGGGAGTTATTTCTATGCAGGAGTTCCTCACAAACACAGGCACTAACATCGTTATCGGGCAAGGATATTTGGCCCAAGACGTGACCGACGTGGCTGAGGAAGTCGAGGTGCCCTCGAATGCATATGCCCGCTGCCCCTTTATGCGCTCGACGAGGACGAGGTCGTGCCGCTGCCTGCTCGTGTTGCGCCCGCGCCGGTATACGCCTGGCAGCGGCGCCCACGCGCGTGCTCATGCCCTGCGGCCACACATGCGCCGCGCCTGCCTGCTGGGCATTCAGCAGGCAGCAGAGGGGAACGAGGACCGGTGTCCCTACTGCAGGGCGTTCTTCAACTTCAACATCATATAGATATAATTGGTAAGTCGAGATTAATATTCAAGCTTCCCTTATCGACGTACCTGTATTTAGCTTTGAATCGACTGTTGAGTTGTTAAAGTGTGCGAAGACCTTTATAGAGCCTCGTTATATGCAGTAAATGGCAATGAATCGTTCACCATTGTATGTAAGTGAAACACCCATACCTTTTTTCTGTATTTTAATTTTTGTTAAGTTAAAGTTTAATTCTCTACAATCATGATCACCCTACAACAACTTGTTTATAAAGATTAAACCTTTAACTGTTATGACAGCACTTTGATTACGAAGAAAGTAAATTGTCACATTATGTGACATACGATGTTTCAAAAGTAATCGGACTCGGATGACTTTCAATTTGACACGTATGACTCGACTGAAGTATTTTTTTTTATATTTATTAAGCTTTGGCTACCAGGGCCATCAGCTATAAACAGTCATTACAAATTGAAAGTAATACTAAACTATTATTATTATTCACTTTATTTATTTCTCGTCTTAGGTTGGTTTTTACAATATTTCTATAAAAGTAAAATATATAACTATAAATACTAAACATAAAATCATTATAAAAACCTAACCTAGGGTGCCGCCGGCAGCGAGGCAGGGCCTAAGCTACCGGTGGTTAGGGCGACAGAGAGAGGAACCTCCGGACTATCCGCGCCGTGTCCAGGAGTACCGCCTTCTGTATCTGACCCTTGACCCAGCCATCTAGCGAGAGTCTCTTGAGGTGTTGGTCGAGACTCTTCGCTATTAAACCGTTCGCAGAAACGACTATCGGGACAATGATCGTCGAATCAACATCCCACATGGCGGTTACCTCGTGTGCCAAGTCTAGGTACTTGCTGACTTTGTCCTTCTCGGCCTTCACGAGGTTCTCGTCATGGGGGATGGTGATGTCGACGAGCACTGCCTGGCGCTTCGATCGATCTATCAGCACGATGTCGGGCTTATTGGCTACAATAGTCCTGTCCGTGATGATAGATCGATCCCAATAGAGCGTAGCACGACCATTTTCGAGAACTGGCGCAGGTAAGTATTTATAGTACGGCACTTCGAAGTTCACAAGACCGTATGAAAGAGCAAGTTGCTGGTGAATAATTCTGGCTACCAAGTTATGCCTGTGCAAGTACTCGCCGTTAGCAAGATGACCACAACCGGAAATGATATGCCTGAGTGACTCTCCGGGACGGCGGCATGCCCGCCAAATGTCGACCGTACCGTCCTTCAGGATATATTTCCGGTAGTTGTTCGTCATGATAACTTCGTCCGCAATTGCACAGACAAAACCTTCGGTTTCCCCGAAACGTAGCCAGTTCACCGACGCGAGCAGGTCTACGTCGGGCCCCGTAAGGGCCTTGTAGAACCGCCCGTGTAGCTCCCTACTCTTCCATTCCGCCTTGCGGTCCTCGGTGCTCAGTACTTTAAATCTGCGCCAGTTCTCGTTTGCCATGGAGAGCGGGGTGAAAGATGCGTCTACTGCCACTACGTCACGATGCATCCCACACTTGCTGTTTAGGAAATAATCCCTGAGACTGCACACCTCGCGGTTGTGGAGGTCTTTGGCATTTAAAAAGCCGCGACGTCCACACTTCCGCGGGATGTACAGTCTCATAACAGACGAGCGTGGGTGCAACATGCGGTGAGCAGTGAGCAGTACACGCACCCTTCGATCCAGGGCATCCAGCTCAGTCTGAGTCCACCTTAGTATGCCAAAGGAGTATGTGAGCAAGGGCATAACCCAGGCGTTGAATGCGCGCACCTTATTGCCACCCGACAAAAAACTATTAAGTACTTTTGTCAGGCGACAGAAGAAGCGCTCCTTCACCGCCTGCTTTATGCCCTCACCCTCAATACCCAAAGACTGTGACATACCAAGATATTTGTAGGTTTCTGCTTCGGAGAGAGATCTGAGTGACATTGTCTCAGAAAGCTGTAAATTTGTTGAATTTACAATTTTCCCCCGCTGTACATGCATGACCGCACACTTATCTACACCAAATTCCATTTTGATGGCGCTACTGAAAACTTCTGTTGTTTTCAGTAGCTCCAACAGGTCCTGTCTATTTGGTGCAAATAGCTTGAGGTCATCCATGTGGAGCAGATGAGAAATGACCTCATCCCCTCTCCGCAGCTGGCAACCTAGCCCCGAATCCTTCAGCAGAGTGCTGAGCGGATTCAGCGCTAGGCAGAACCACAAGGGACTCAGACTGTCACCCTGGAAAATACCTCGCTCAATCCTGATAGAGTCTTGCGGACCAGAGGAGCCGTCTCCTCCTCCCGGTTGACGAAGGACTGTGGTCCACTGCCCCATGCAAGCACTTAAGAAGGATCTTAAAGCTGCATCAACTTTATACAGCTCTAAGATCCTCCTCAGCCATGAATGAGGCACCGAATCATAGGCCTTCTTATAGTCAATCCAAGCGGCCGAGAGGGCCCCTCTGCTCCGCCGGACTCGTTGGCAAATGGTCATGTCTATGAGGAGGAGCTCTTTAGTACCACGCGACCCAACCCTACATCCATTTTGAGCAGGGGCCAAAATGTTGTTCGCAACAATGTGCGTGTTAATTTTTGCTCTTAAAATGGATGTAAGGAGCTTGTAAAGCGTAGGCAAGCACGTGATGGGTCTGTAGTTCTTCGCTTCCGTGGTACTACCGGACTTGTAGAGCAGGGAGGTAACACCAGTTGTTAAGAGATGTGGCAGGGAACCGAGCTCGAGGGCTTGCTGGAACTGTGTTGCCAAACGTTCATGTGAGCATCGAAACCACTTCAGCCAGAAGTTGTGCAATCCATCCGGTCCCAGACTTTTCCAGTTCGGGGCAGTACGGATGGCACAACTTATGTCTTCGGGGCTGATGGTAACAGACCCCATGGGTTCGATGGACTCACACTCACGTTCGACAACACCGATCCAGGCACCTTCAGTGTGTTCGACAGGCACCGACCAGATACTACGCCAAAAGTTACCCATGGCAGTAGCATCCGGTCGCTGACCGTCGCACACACGATGGTCGGTTCCCTCCCACTTCCGGTATACCTTCCTTTGGTCACTCTGGAAAAGCCGATTCTGCTGGTATCGGTCCACACGCTCTCTGTAGCGGCGAATACGGCCTGCCCATGCATAGACTTTCTGCTTCAGAAAGTCAATGCGTTCCGTGACACAAGTCACATAGTCGCGGGGCCTGACACCAGTCCCCGCAAAGGCTTGGTTCACGAAGCGCATAACTCGGGGGCGGTCATTGCCCCCCCTGAAGCAGATCAGCTTTGCAATGAGAGTCCTAAACGTATTGATACGCCGCTCAATTCGTACTTGCCAGGCAGGGACACCCCCGGCGGTCCTAGGTGCACGGTCAGCGTCCGGAAACTTGACGCGAGCAACACGTTATTATTATTATTATTATATTATTTTTTAGACGGGCAGCTCGCGCTGGTAAGTCTAATCATAGTTCACTAAGCACTAATATAATTCACTGCTTTAGAACTAGTCTAAAAAAAACAACAAACATCACTACAATAGAAGTAAGAGGGAAAATAATTATTACTCTGATTGTAGAGTGGCCATGAATTTCGTAAATAATTTAAAACATTTTGTTTTCGACACCAATGATAAATCGACGTAAACGATAACATCATGGATAGGGATGTTTGGCAGTGATAGCGTCCTGCACGGGTAATCTATCGCGAAAATATATTTTCTACTGTAGCATTGTTATTTAAGTTATTTTGTAGTAGCTGACACTGTAATTTTATATTTAACTATATAATGTATATTGTTTTGAAAAAATGACACCTCGCCGAGTTTCTTACGCCGGTTCTTCTCGTGGCAGAGGTATATTTTTCCGAACCGGTGGTAGTTTATTGACGTTCATAGGTGCGTGTAATATGCCTAATTTGAAGAATAAACTACTTTTACTTTTTTTAAATGAACGTTAATTTCACAAATAGTGGCATGAAGCAGTAGCTTATGATCTACTGAATCCGTAGTGTTGATCTTGCTCACGTCTCCCGAATCACCCTGTATTATAGATTATTAATATAGAATAATACTACATTAACCTAAACAATAAAGAATAATGTTTTATAAATCATAAATTATCGGCTTGCTATCGCACTCACTCTTGCAACTGACAGTATATTTGTCGTCAAAAAGGAAGAAAAAGCAAAGGTAACTAGTGATATTAAGAAAATGGAAGCACCGGTTTCATATTCTTCTTAGGGACTAAAGTTTAATCTATATTAATAATTCCGTGCAGGGGTACGGTAGACCCGAACGAGACCGGTCTCAAATTGAAGAACGTATAAAAATAACGATTTCGAGTTGAACATATGTATCCGCAAAATTCGGATTGTCGCGTATTTTGCATTAATAAGTGTTAATATTATGACAAAAGATCGGCCATATTAAATTCGTTGGTTGACAGCGTCGGGTTTGGTACGTTCGGAAATTGTAAACTATGTTTGCGTCCGGTGTCTTTGCCAGGTTGCGGGGCTGCGCTCTGTGTGATGGGCCATCATCGCCCATTGTGTGAATTCGGCTAGCCGCGTCTGCAGCGTTTTGTTTTTGTAGTTTTCAAGCGTTCTATTGGCTATGTGCACGTCAGAAACGTAAAACGTTGCGGGTCCCGGGGCAATGTCAAACTCAGAGATGTCAAATAATGACACATGAATATTTTATTTATTTTAGTAAGCGAGTAAGACCCCTTACTGGAAATTTGACTGAAATAAATAAGAAAATAAATAAATAAATACAAACGAAACGAATCGTAGGAAACCAATAGGAAACGTCGATATAAATTTGACACAACTTATACCGTCACGTTATATGGGCGAAATTTATTAAAACGTCACATAAAACGTAACGGTATAATCTATCGTGCTAGCTAGGATGATTGTCACAACAACCGCCTTCAAAGCGAATGTATGGGGCCTGTTACATGGTTATTATTATCACGTGATACATTCATATCACGATAAGTATCACGTGAATATTGAAGCAGAATCCATACAAATTTGAAAACAGCGATAATATTGACACCCCAGTATTGTGATAATATTAATCGTGTAAAGGACACCACTTGAATGTTTGCCGAGTCTGTCCGCCATCTTAAAGCTGCGTCTCTATTTTGTTGTGACAAACTACTAGGTGACTTATGGTTTTTAAACGTCTAGCAAAATTCTATCCCTATCTCGCTCTATCTTATAACTTAGTGGTACTGGGGGTCTACTCCGAAATTCAAAATCCTAACTTCGTATGGTGCCGTCCCTTTCACTCATATAGTCTATGACAGGGGAGTGAAAGGGACGGCCCCATACGAAGTTAGGATTTTGAATTTCGGAGTAGACCCCAGCTCATGCCGTTCGCCGCGCTCGGGCGTTAGAGGCGCTACCGCGAACCGAAAACGAAGTATCTGCCTCTCTCTCGCAAATGTATATTCGAACGACAGAGAGGAAGATAGTTCGTTTTTGGTTCGCGGTAGGCCCTCAGGCGTCAACTTTAAAACGAATAGGGTATTTTACTATAAGAGAAATAAAATTCAAAATGTAATAAAAACCAGCCAAGTGCGTCAGAGTCGCACACTGAGGGTTCCGTACAACTAAAAAACAAATGTGATTTATCAATATATTGATATTTTTGGTATAAAATATACTTCATAATAAACATTATCACCTAATTTCAAGTTCATAGGTCGATGGGAAGTTTATATGTGTGACAGACAACACACGGAATGTTCTTTGACTTTCTTCGATCGTCCACCACCACGTACCAACCGAAAACTAAATATATATGCCTCTCTGTCGCACTTGCATATTCGAGCGCGGAGAGGGAAAAACTTCGTTTTCAGATCGCGGTAGGCCCTCTGGTCTGACGACTCCTATTCCTGGATGGTGCGCGTATCGGAATGTGAAATACCTTTGGCAAAACGGAACAAGTTGTTAAATAGCTTTTTTTTTATACCACGTCGGTGGCAAACAAGCGTACGGCCCGCCTGATGGTAAGCGGTCACCGCAGCCTATGGACGCCTGCAACTCCAGGGGTGTCACATGCGCGTTGCCGACCCTTTAAAAATTTATACACTCCCATACTGTAGTTCCTCGGGAAAACCTCGGCAGGGAGCTCATTCCACAACCGGAGCGTCCGAGGGAGGAAGTTCCTCTGAAACCGTACCGTACGCGACCATTTAGGTTCTAAGGTGTGAGGATGAATGCCCTGCCGACGGCGAGCAGTGCGATGATAGAAAGCGGCCGTGGGCATCATATCGAATAGTTCTTCGGAACACAACCCATTATACAAGCGATAGAACACTCACAAGGAGGCAAAGTTTCTCCTTAAACTTTTTTTTTTTTTTTTTATGATAGACTGACCAGCGATTGGCCTTAGTCTCACCTGATGGAGAGCGATGACAAGGCCTAAGATGTTGCTCACTGATTCAGTAATAGCCTATTCACTCTTGTCTTGAAGAGACCCAGATTGTATGTATCAGGAAATACAGACGGCGGCAGTAAATTTAGTCCTTAGCTGTTCGCATTAAGAAAGAAGAAGCAAATCGCTTCGTGGGAATAAATGGTAGACTGACAACGTAAGGATGCAACCGCTCACCGTGTCTGGACGTCCGGTGATGGAAAGGGGAGGGCGGAACTAAGTCATGTAATTCCTGTGCACACTCTCCAAAATGTATCCGATAGAACACAGACAGACAAGCGACTCGACGACGGTGTTCCAAGCTCTGTAACTTAGATTCAACCGCCGGATCAGCCTCGAAAAGCCTACGAGCACGGCGCTCTATCGAATCCAAGGCCGCTAACTGATACTTGGCGGAACCGTCCCAAAGGTGGCAGCAGTACTCCATGCACGACCGAACCTGCGCTTGGTACAAGGATAGGAGCTGTTTCTGTGAACAACTTAAAGGTTCAATATCGCTCGCGAGTTTGGGATCGTCCACGATTCGCACAGCACGTCTCTGAAGCGAGTCAAAAGGCCCAAGCTGGTATCCAGGTGCTCCCGCCCAGAGGTGACAGCAATACTCCATGTGGGGACGAACTTAATTAATTGGAGAAAATATTACCAACTGTTATTATTATCACGTGAAACACTGAATATTGAAGCAACATTTTATATTGAAATAAATAAATGAAATGAAATTGAAATTGAAACATCCATAGGGGCCTGTTACATGGTTATTATTATCACGCGATATACTCATATCACGATCCGTATCACGTGGAATTAATATTGAAGAAAAATACATACGATTTTGAAAACCACGATAATATTGACACACCAGTATTGTGATAATGTTAAGCGTGTAACAGTCCCCATACAATTTTAAAAATCGCGATAATATTGACACATAATATTGAGTGTAAAGGGCCCCACTTAATAGAATTTGGCGGAGAATAGAGAGCTGCTACCGCGAAACGAAAACGAACGAACATCGTGTATTTCCCTCTGTGTCGCTCGATTTTGCAAGTTCGACAGAGAGGGAGATACACGAACTTCATTTGTTTTCGTTCGCGTTAGCAGCTCTGACTTCGCACCAAAAATACTGACTGGCACATCAATATTGTGATCAATATTTAAGAATTGCACATCTGAACTGAATTTTAATGAACGATTAGTATTTTAGCTATACAAATCAGTACTGATTACGGTGTCAAACTTTTGATGTGCCTTTAAATACTACCCTTATAAAAATGCTTAAGATTAACTTGCAAAGATACTAGCCTTTGCCCGTGACGTCGTCAGCGTAATCTTTTACTCCCTATTCCATATATGTTAAACCAGACTACAGACTATATTTCTATACGAAGTTTCATCATAATCCGTTGTTGTAAAGTTTTTATTTTATACATTTTTGTACACTATTTCTTTCGTCGTTTGCATAACTGTCACGAATAAATGTTTACTTTATTTCTTTCTTATTCATCTAGTATACTTCATAATAAACCTCTCACCTTAATTATTCCTTGCACCGCCGAATGTCCAAAAAGTTACATGTGATATTTTCAACTCTGTATAAGTCATAAACTAGAAAGCTGTAATTCTAAGTGCATTGTCACTTTGCCTGATATATCAGACGGTGGCGGTTAAAGGGTTAATTAAGCGCTTGGTAAACTTTCCGCGAACGCGTTAATATACAGATGCAGCGGAAGATTGCTGATTAACCTGTTTCGTTTACAGAAGCCGAAGAAGCCACACTGCAGTCGCAGACGTCAACGGGTCATTGTCACAGGCATCTGCAAGCGCTCCACTACATGCGTCCGAAATTGCTTGTGCAAACTATCACGTACCATTTATGGTATATCACACAAAAAAAATCAGCCATATCGTATCTGGAGGAGCCCAAACTTGGCATATTTTGAAAATGATTTTGGTTTTGATAAAAAAAATGGGTAAAATGTTATGATGTGGTATATTTCTAGAATCGCCTCAAAAAGCCCTTTCATATGATACTAAACACAAAAGGTTACTGAAAAAAAAAATTACCCATTACAAAAAAATATTATTCAGCAAATCCCCTCCTAAGGGATTTTTTTGAGAACTTTTGTTTTGACCTCTATTATGCGTGTGCCAAACGGTTAAACTGTACATCGATTTGCGGTTTTTTTTACGTACACCTTCCACTACAAGATAACCAGGCTGATCTTTGCAACTAGCAAATAAATAACCATGACGTGCTTACCTTTGATGGCAGGGACAGCCGAGCCTCGTGCGTCAGTTTACAACTAATAGATACATAACATGGTTATACTTACTAGGGATGTCACGAATGTCATTTCGATCACATTCGCGAATGCGAATGCGAATATTTAGGATGCGAATGTTCGAATGCGAATGCGAATACGAATGTTAAGGCAACATACGTAATTAGTATAAAAACTGATTTTCAAAAAATACCGCCTAAACAAAACTAAAAAGCAAAAAATAAACGACAGATTTCCAAGTTCCAACCCAATCTTTAGATAAAATTTAAACCTACGATTTCATGACGTGAAATCTACTATACATACTCCAATTTTAATTAAACACTGATTTGACTAGTAGCTTCGGTAAATTGTGCTGTGGACCTGACGATTTCATTATCAAATTACAAAATTTCCAAAAATTTACTTGACTAAAAATTCTATGTATTTATCAAATCTGCTCACAACATTTCACGAGAATCGGTTAAGGAAATGCAACCTGTAGACCATCGGGAACAGTCGAAAATCCGGACATACGAAAGGAGAAAGTATTTTTGTCGAAGCTGAAAGAGAGACCTTCGTTTCACTAGGTCGGTCAACAATTTCTTACATTTTTATCTCCTGACCCAAAGTCTGGTAACATTATATCAGGACCATTGTAATTGACTTGGTCATAGTAGCTCCATTACGAGTATCATTATTTATTATTCTTCGAATAAAGATCATTCATTCATCTTCATCTAAATATCTTAGCGCCACGCATTAAACACTTGGGAGTTTTAGATGACCATCCATGATCTTCTTCATCAATTCTAGTTTACCAAATGCTACTTTTTGAATGAAAATACTAAAATCGCTTTGTTTTGCTTGAATTTTTGAGCACTTCCCTCAATTCCAGATGCTTTAAAAAAAGAAATAATTCTCCAAGGCGGTCCACAAATGAGAGTTCTGAGGTAACACACATGAAAATCAAAAAAGAACTTAAAACCGAATTGAGACACTCCTCCTTTTTTAAAGTCTGTTAAAAAGTACTTTCTATTGGCCAAAATAAATCACGTGTCACTGGTAGGCACGCTCTGGGAATGCGCGAGTCGGCTTCTTCTTCAAAACACGCCACGACTTGCACACATTCGCATTCGCAAAATATTCGCATCGTTTGATGCGAATGCGAATGTTTAAAATGATGCGAATCATTCGCATATGCGAATGCGAATACGAATATTCGTGACATCCCTAGTGTAAACAAATCGCTCCCCAGCTATCCAAGACTGCAGAGTGTCCTGGGGTGGCCAAGGCCTACTGAGTACTAAATCGACGGCGGCGCCTTTGAATCGGTTTGAGGCGGCGGTAGTATTGGACATCACTAAATTGCTTACGTGACGTCATAGTAGGCACGTAAAAATTGACATAGAATTGTTAGTGTGCAACATGTTTATATTAAAATCCCCCATTAAAATAATTTTATCGTAATTGGAAAAGTATGTTACTGATTCAGTTAATGAGTCTAGAAAGGTGTCAACGTTAACCCAAGCCGGGCGATATGCAGTACCTATAATAAATTTGTGACAATTAACTACAACCGAAAGCCACATTTGTTCGATTTGAGCTGTAAGGTGGGCAACAAGACGAGCACGCACGCAGCGCTTGAAATAAAAAGCAAGTCCTCCCCCACGGCACAGTATATAGAGCCACGGCCACCACGCGTCCCGCGGGGTTGTGGGGAACTCAGAAACTTGTACCCAGGAACGACGGGTGCCCGCTGTTCTTGTCCGTTTCGTAACCATGTCTCGTTAATTGCCACCACGTCAGCGTCGAATTTATCCATTGCCACTAAAAAATCGTCGTGACCAGTTCCCAGTGAGCCCGCATTATATAACGCTAATTTAAAAAACTTAGTTTTAGGAGCCATGATAATAAGGTTCCTTTGGCAATAAGCGGGTAGATAAGAAAATGTAATGAACAAGCGACAGGTTTGCGCGTCTACGTATCGAGCTAGTGCATGGTCGCAGATTATTTACATAACTGCAACAAGGCATGATAATATAATGTTGTGTTGTGTGGTCATATTCATTTTGCAATAGGTAAAGTTTAGTGTGATCGAGTGTAGTGTAAAGTGTGTTATTATTTGTGGCTATAGGGATTATGCTGTCTGAGTTGCAAATATCAGTGTTGTACTTATATGACGGTTGGAACCCTTTTACTATTGCTGCAATGCAAACCAGCAATTCATTGCACAACATCTTATGTAAAAAATAATTCCTTAATTTGCTTGAAACCAAAAGTGTACGGTATAAACAAACAATAAGACTATAAAAGTACGTGCATAAACAATATATCGATTTAAGAACACACATAAACGGCAATACAAGTATGAAACCGCGATACTTTTGATTAAATAGACAGTGAACTAAAAACACGAGGAAAGTCCAAATCAGTGCGTATTCGGTGCCGAGGTACGTTTTCGCCCATGTATATCGCCAAGAGTGTTGCTCTTTGAGCACCCGGACGGTCCGGGCCGGACCTTCTGGAACAGCTGTCGATTAAACGGGGTTAGCCGCTCATTGACGTAAAACCGGCACGGAGTGCCGGGTAGCCCAGTGCCTTCGGTGGTCGCTCCTCGCCGCACCCGCGCCGCCTGCAGCGCGGCGCGCCAGCTGCACCACGAGTAGCCGAGGCCGCGTCGCCGGCCCCTGGACGATGTCGTGCTCCGTCAGCGCCACTCCCAGCTTCTGCCCCATAGTGACTACTATATGTACCGTACTCTCACCGTTTTGTTTCGGTACACCTGATATTTCTATATCGTTAACTAATAGCTCTTGGTCCCGATCATTTAACTCCATTCGTAATTGTGCAATTGTATCCACTAGAGTAGCCTCGGGGACATTTTCATTTCGTGTCTTGTTTGCTCTCTAAGGCTTCAACGCTTGCACATAGCATGTCGATGCGGGTATCACAGCTATCAATTCTTGATGTCAGGCTGGATATGGCCCCGCGAAGGGCTTGTATCTGGTGGTTCATCGCCCGCCTCTCTTCGCGAAATAGACGGAGCTCCGTGACCAGCAGCTGCACCTCGTTGACGCGGGCAGTGTTAAGTGTTGTGGTAGTGTTGTTGTACTGGTGCTGGTTGTCCGTATATGATACTTCCATGACGGAGCTATCTCCTGATTCTTCCGAGGTCATTGCTGTTTGAGGCCGGGCGGCCCCGCGGTGTACGGTAACATTGGCGCAACCACCCCTCACCGGTGTGTTGGAGTTGTCCGACCTAGGCTCGACACTTTTGCACTGCACACACTTCCAAGAGCTTTTATGCTCGGGTCCCATTGCAATAAATAGTTCATTAGGCACATGTGCGCAAAGCAAGTGGTATGGTTTTTGACAGTTGTAACAATTCAAATAACTGCGAATAAGCATCCAGCACAAGTTGGCATTCTGAATTATATTCACGCTCCCTAGGAATAAGGTCGAAATTCTAGTAGCCCCGATGAGGACTCCGCTTGTGCGCACGCGCAGTTTGCTAGCAGCTGATTCGGTGTCAGCCGGTCAGCTGACCCGCAGCAACTGATTTATGAAAGTTCACCCAAATCAGAAAACGAACGATGTTAAAACTGACATTACAGTCGTAACAGTGGTTTCCAGTCACAGTCAACAATGTATTTCGTTAGCCACTAATTATTATCACGTTTATTTTAACTCGGCTGAGTGTTCATATTCGTTTTACCAATATTTATTTTAAATTTTAACGGAGCAAAAAATATGTACGTCTGCCCGGACGGTGTCGGTGACGTCACTCCAATAATTGCTTAATCCACATGCGTTATTGTTATTACTTGGGTTTTTGATGCACCCGCATATTGCGGGCTGTACGTATTAAATCACCCTAATTTTTTTCGAAATTGTTGTCTTGTAGCTGTTAAAATATAATATAATAAGGAATACTAACTTAGCGTATTTATACTTCGATCTCGGACCAAGTAAAAAATATAGACGGAGCGTCACGAACAACAAAATGAAGCCACTTTTCTAAAAATGTGTGCGTATCAGTGTTGCTACTGGAAGGAAAAACTCCCTATAAATGGGGTAATTCGTTCAAGTTCCCTATTCGTAGAAGGTACAATAAACCAGGATAGGCTAATAATAAAGATGATGATTACTAGTAACCGTTCCGTAGTCACTAATAATAATAACACTAAACGTCACTAAACGTAGTTACTAAACGTAATGGGATACTCAGCATCCTATTTTGAACCCCTGACCTATTTTGTACGAAATTCAAAAAATTGCAAAATATAACGTTCCGTTTTGGTAACAGAATTGAACTATTTACCTATTGAAACTGCATGCATGCTGTATGCATTTTTGCATTTCGCAAAAAACAATGTTTAGATTTCTATTCAATATGGCATGACTGTCAAACTTAAGCGGATCACAAATTAAAGTCTTTGACTGTTCTACGTGCGAATTTAATTATATACTTATATTTTGAGATTAATAAAAAGAACGGCATTTGTAATGGCGGTGTTTCTAATTAGAGGAAATAAAAATGCCATGTAGAAATTTTAGTAAACATTTTATTGAAGAACAAAGTTTTTTCAACTAAAGTTTGTTACATTTTAACAGACCCTTGAGAAACAGTGAGTCGTATGCATTTTATTTGGGAGTTATTGAATGAGAATCTATAAAAAAAAACAAATAACTATCCTTTTAGTTCGGTTCGTCACTTCATCTAAGCTAAGTGGTCGCAACTGAATGTCGAGGTTTTGTGTTCCAAGCGAAGTAAAATTTATTCTCTAAATAGTGTTTTAAAGTATTAGTTCAAAACTTACAAATGAGAAGTTATATTTTTTGGATTTATTGCACGTCCTGGTGTTATTTTTGCACCCCTTAATCACGCAGGAGACCATATTTTCAGTGTTGGTTTTTGACAGTATGTGACAGCATATCGACATGTACTGAATAGTTTTGGGCTTGGTTTTGGTTTGTGTATGTGTGAGTGAACATGTATTTACTTAGTGGGCTTGGTTTTGATGGCTTCACTAGGTTGTTCGTGACACTCCGTCTATATATTTTACTTAGTCTGAGACTTCGATATAGCATTATATTTATATCTCTTAATGACGGATGACGTAACTTACTTCACCGTGATACAGTTTTAACTAGTACGGGAAGTAAGGATATCATTCAGCAAAAGGATGTAAATTACAACTAACATAGCTACTTGCTACGCTCGTGATTCAATTATAGAATCTTTCGCTTGCTCGGGACTTAACATCAACACTCGCAGCAAAAAAATACTTAGCTCTCTTGTTGAACATAACTATTGTACCCCGTCGGCCGCCCACGAAACCAACGCTACGCAACCAGTTACATGTGAAGAATTGTTTTTTCCTGCTACGAAACTAGTTACGTTCAAAGATTTTTTTTCTTCCTACGAAACCAATGGTACGTAACCAGAAAATATTCCCCACACAATAGGTAGGTAGGATGGTGCGATCTTAGAGCGCGCGAAGCGAGCGTGCCGCGGCAGCGGCTGGCGAAGCGCCAGAATCGAACATATCCAAACTACCCTCCCAGAAATACGAAATGTTCGGCTCTGGCGCTTCGCCGGGCGCTGTCGCGGGACGCTCGCTTCCTTCGCTCGGCTCACGCGCTCTAGGGTCGCAGTTCTTTCTAACACTCCTCCTCGATTCGCTCGTCGTCGTACCTACCTACCTGATGTGTGGAATTATTTTTCTTGCTACGAAACTAACGAAATTAGTTTCGTCGGTGGCAAACAATCGTAAGGCCCGCCTGATGGTAAGCGGTCACCGCAGCCTGTGGAGGCCTGCAACTCCAGGGGTGTCACATGCGCGTTGCCGACCCTTTAAAAATATATACGCTCCTTTCTTGAAAAATCCCATACTGTAGTTCATACTGTAAATTCAAATATGAACCAAATAGTGTCGTATCGTGATCGTAACAAGACTCAAAATTGACTATACACAGGTACAACAGTGCGTCCAGTTAACCCAAAACACCGTCCATTTGTAAATATAACAGCGCGTTCATTTGTCACAATTACCGGCGAGGCGGAATAACTAGGCTGCTTGTTAGACGCCCATTCCGTTCCTCATACATTTTTATGAGAGTTTCGTATTATCCACCCATGTCTTGCGGTGTAATGTGGTTGGATTTACGGTGGCGTTGCGTTTTTTATACAACGACGGTGGCAAACAAAGCTGAAGGCCTTTTTAGGGTTCCGTAGTCAACGGAATCCTTATACCTAGTTTCGCCATGTCTGTCTGTCTGTCCGCGGCTAAGCTGAGAGACCGTTAGTACTAGAAAAGTGTAATTTGAAATAAATAAATAAATATTGGGGGACAATCTTACACAAATCGACCTAGTCCCAAACTAAGCAAAGCTTCCACCACCACCACCATATCAGCCAAAGAACGTCCACTGCTGGACATAGGCCTCCCCCATATTCACGGGGGGTATATTCCATAATCGCCACGCTTGGCATGCAGGTTGGCGATCGCAGTATCTCCACCGCACTCCAGGGATGCTGCTGCCCATCCCCCGGTGGTCTTGGTCGTAGTTTTAGGACATACCCGGATCCAAGCAAAGCTTGTACCACAGTATTCTTGTACTATGGGTACTAGACTACGATATACATACTACATAATATACTTAAATATTAATCACGCCGACAAAATGGTACAATACAAAAAAAAAAACAAAAAAAAGTTGTTTTTCTCAAACATGCAATGAAATATTGATGGTATGTTCCTTATGATAGGCTGCGAAGTATGACGTTTCAGGTGCGGCTAGGACAAGAGGTCATTAATGGAATTTCATACAAATCTTGCAGGCCTAGGCCGGCAAAGTCCTCTTTTTAGGGTTCCGTAGTCAACTAGGAACCCTTATAGTTTCGCCATGTCTGTCCGTCCGTCTGTCCGTCCGTCCGCGGATAATCTCGGTGACCGTTAGCACTAGAAAGCTGAAATTGGTAAAATAAAAAGTGGAAAAAAATATTTTATTAGGGTACCTCCCCTATACGTAAAGTGGGGAGTGATTTTTTTTTCATTTTAACCCTAACGTGTGATATATTGTTAGATAGGTATTTAAAAATAAATAGGGATTTACTAAAATCATTTTTTGATAATGTTAATATTTTCGGAATTAATCGCCCCCCTCTAACTTTTGAACCATAAGTTTTAAAAATATGAAAAAAATCTCAAAAGTAGAACTTTATAAAAACTTTGTAGGAAAATTATTTTGAACTTGATAGGTTGAATAGTTTTTGTAATTTAAAAAAAAAAAAAATGTGACGGACGGAAAACTACGGAACCCTACACTGAGCGTGGCCCGACACGCTCTTGGCCGGTTTTTAATTTCCATTCCACATAAATTTGTGGCACAGGCATCATGACATTCTGCCACTATGCGTATTAAAAATAAAACTTTGATTTTTTTGTTGTTCATTTCATTGCATGTTTGAGAAAAGCACTATACATACCTCGGCGGGAAATATGGGGTTGCCAGCCTTAGACCTATCCAACCCCTTTCGTCCCGGCCTCTGTAGTAATGTACTATTAAAATACCTCCCATATATATAAAGTGGCGATGTTTTTTTTTACTTTCGCCCTATGTTGTGGGGTATCGTTGGATAGGTATTTTAATAAGAATAGGGGTTTGCTATAACCATTTTTTTACAAAGTGATTGGGAATATTTAATCCGAAAGTTAATTGAATGGCGCTTCCAAGAAATATTATGTAAAAAATCAAGAAAGTAAAGCTTTATTACGACTTTCAAGGAAAATTATTTTGAACTTAATCGTGTAAGCAATTATATAATAAATAGTCGAATATGCATGATTATTGGTATGGATTTCCTTAGTTTAGAATAATAAAGATGTATTTTGACTAAAACGAGACTGACGCTTTGACGCTGTCGACCAATCAGGAGCCGCTTAAGTGTTCTGATTGGTCGACAGTGATGGCGGGAAAAGTACCGGTCATAAAGTGTCAACCTGGCCTGGAAAAAGGGTCGGGCAGTCAGTCTTGTTGGAGCCAAGCACAAGTGTAGTACAAAACCCGATAAGATAACCCTGCTGTAAAATAATCTAAGTTACTGATTTCGATATTTTTTGTATTGGTGAGTTCATTAGTGAAGGAATATCAATATAACAAGTAAGTAATTCAATCATTACGTTGGTTTTATTTGAATTGCACCTATCCTGACTTAGTATGAATGCTCAATCGATAGTTATAGCCCATAAATTGAATATAACAGCCAAATCTCGCTGACAATCGGTTGAACAATTTTTGAGTTTTTGTAAAAAAATAGTTAAGATTTTTAATTTGGACCATAGGTGGGATCTGGAACCACAGACCGGCATGCTCCTGGCCGTTTTTTTTGTTTAGGAGGGGATGCATTACGCATTGCTATGCGCTACCACCCCCGGGATACTCGGGTCACCCCCTACGCCCGAGACCACTCGGGTGACCCGAGTGGTTATGTGGGACACCCACTATAGGCTTGTGAAACCCACGGTGCGCCTACTAAAAACCTCCCAAGGATGCGGGTCGCGGGAATCCGCTGGATACGGGACGGGTGATGCAGGACCGGTCATTGTGGCACCCTTTAGGGGAGGCCTATGTTCAGCAGTGGACGTCCCTCGGCTGATATGAGGATGATGATGACCAGTTTGCTGATTTAGATTTGTGAAATTGTAACTCGTATAGCTTCCAGTGACGGGCGCAGTCGTTCATTAAAACATATACGACACGCACCAAAGCGATTAAGGCTGGGTTGCTCCAAACCGTCTGTAATAGTAAGCTGTGTTCGTTAAAATTTAAATGTATGGAAAGTTTGACAAGTTTCTATGGGATGCCGGCGAAATATTTAACGTTGACCGCTCTGTGATCGTATTGTTGGTGCAACCTAACCTAAATCTTAAGCCCAAAATACAGATTACAAGAACCTATTACTTGTAGTAGTTAAAGATGTTTCACAAAAGAAGTGTCCGTAAAATGCGCTGTGATTATTCGAGGTTGTTTTGCGTAATGGAGGCCGGCGGGGCGGGAGGGCTTACTGTAACCCGCTTACCGAACCTGCGCTAGTGCGGGGAGACACTCAATAAAAAAGCTGTTGATAATCGCAGAATACGTTTGTAAAGTTCATCATCATCATGTCAGCCGAAGGACGTCCACTGCTGGACATAGGCTTCCCCCAAATACTTCCACAATGACCGGTCCTGCGCCACCCGCATCCAGCGGACACTCGCGACCCTCACCAAGTCATCAGTCCACCGTGTTGGGACTTGCCCACGCTACGATTGCCGTTCCGTGGGCGCCACTCGAGAAAATTTCCGCCCCGACGGCCATTGGTTTTACGTGCTATGATGTGCCCCGACCACTGCCACTTAAGTTTAGCGATTTGGAGGGCTATATCGGTTACTTTGGTTCTACTGCGGATGGCCTCATTCCTGATGCAACCACGCAGATAAACTTCCCTTATAAAGTTGGAAGTAGGTACTTAATTACGTTTTTCAAGCACAAACGTAAACGCGTTCAGCGCTGATCGCGACCAGGGGCCTTTCAGCTCGAAGTGCGAATTTTTCTATGGAAATGTTAGTTTAACTTGTTTGTACCAGATGTCTCTGGGTGCTATCTCTATCGCACTTGCATATTGAAGTGACAGGGATGCAGCGGTCGTGCGGTTAGTTCTTACTAAATACACAACGGCGCTACGATCTATGTGGGGTATTTCACTGGTATCTCTATCTCAGTATATATATTGTACTTTGTGATCGCGACGTTGCGTGTGCCTGTCAGAATGTACGGAAATCCTCAGGGTAATGATTTTTATAGAGATCCTATACGAGTTCCACCAAGAGGGACATATAAGCTGTTACACAGCTAAATTAAAAACTGATACTTAAGAAACGTCTGGCGGCTTACCATAAACAACCTCTTTTATTTGGGCGGGTAATCATTTATTTGCTTCTAACTGTTCGACATGACGTGAACATGACATTGAGGCAATTAAAGAAAAGCGGAACTATGAAAAGGACAACAAATGTATCCCCTTCTGTCCCTCTTATTCAGTATATGACCATCTCGCTCGGTAGCGGTATTGTTATTTGATGTCTTCTCTGGGGTACTCTCGAGACGGAAATCCAATGAGTTTGACAAGCGCGCGCGGCGTGCAGTGCAGAACGTTGACTGTGCGTAAACGCAGCGTAAGCCTTGCTTATGGACAAGCGACGCGAGCGTACGCCATCATTCCTAATAAGCAACGCTATTTGTTTGTGACTGGGCGGCTCCCAATGCTCCTATTGTTTATAAACTGGCTTAGCGCTTGCTTACAGCCGTTAATGGAGATTTTCTAAGACAACATATAAAACTCCCAACATTTGAGCGACTTATAACTAAATACCTACTTGCCGTTTGGTCCGCCTGGGCTGCCGGTTCCCTATGTTCAATTTAAGATAACTACAACTTAGAAAAGTTGAAATACCCCCGACATTTCAAAGCTCAATATCTCAAAAACGGCTGAACAGATTTTCATGAAACATAGCTAAGACTACTCTACCACTACTAAACATAGCTAACACTCGGGATAAAATTATCTATGACACAAAAAAACTACGACTACTAACGAAAATCGGTTCATGCGTTTGGGAGCTACGATACCACAGACAGACACACAGATCACACACCTCAGACGCGATCAGACACGTTAAACTTATAACACCCCTCTCTTTTTGCGGCGGGGGTTGAAAAGAGAAGTATCTAAATATTTGTATTGGCAATACGCTTATGAGGACTTCGACATGATAGATAACTTTATCTATCGTTAGGTATTGCAAAATGCTCAAGATACAGGAAACCGCTTTTAATCGCTCTTGGTAGGAACCCCTGTAGGAACCAGTACTCATAATATCTATTGTGGCTTCGTGAATTTAATTAAGTACTACTATCACTAGACTATCGATATTCGATGCGTCATAAACTATCGATGTTTCGCTAGTAACAGAGGGAACGTCACTACGCGTGATGCGATTGTTCCGACGCTCTTGGCAAGTCATTACGATTGTGTGCTCAACAGGAATCTGATTTTGATCGATTCGGAGCACTAAATCTCAGACCGTTGAAGTTTGTATAAACTTAGCAAACATTCATACAGTGCAAGGGGAGTTCTTGTACGTAAGTGAGAGTAAAATGGTATGGTAAATGTGAATCTGAGAGCGATTGGGAATCTAGACACGCGGCAGCGTGTCCAACCAAGTTCACCCCAGGAACTGGCGGACAGCAGCCGTGTGTTATTTTATTTTACACGAACCATTTGGAGCCACTTTTGACCCCTCAATAATTCAAAATCTATTTAACATCAAAAAATGAGATTTGTACAAGTGTTAAGATCCTTTAGAACAACTAGAACTAGAACCCCAAATTTTATTGCGGCTTAATGCACTTTGAGACTAAACTTGGCAGTTTTTTATTCAGTATTGCAGTATGTTATAATACCATGAAAGCTGTTGGATATTTAAGAAAACTGCCAAGTTAAAGCTCAAAGTGCATTGAGCCGCAATAAATTAGTTTTACTGTATACATACAATCTAGTGCCAGACTTGGCACCTTTTCAGATAATCTACGGAACTTGGCACCCATTTAGATCTCAATTCTTTTGTCGGCGAAGACGACCACCACGCATCGCATATTGAACTTGGCTGCCATTTTCACATTAATGTTTTTGATGGGATTTAAAAACTACATGGGCAAACTGACAGGACGCCCGGCCGCGACAGGCTGACTGGCGAGGAATCAAGTTAGTACACATTTTCAGGTATCTTCTGGACCCCACCACCACCACCATGTCAGCCAAAGGACGTTCACTGCTGGACATGGGCCTTCCCCAAATTCACGGGGGGTATATGCCATAATCGCCACGCTTGGCATGCGGGTTGGCGATCGCAGTATCTCCACCGTACTCCAGGGATGCTGCTGCCCATCCCCCGGTGGTCTTGGTCGTAGTTTTAGGACATACCCGGGTCATATCTTCTGGACAACTCATCGCATTTGTCTATTTTGGTAAAGGTCAATGTAAAAACTCGTCTTTGCTATCTATCTCAGTCTTGGTTTCTTTTGGTATTTCTTCTATCTTTGGTTATTCTGTCATTGGGTACGATAATTAGTGAAAGCGTTTCGAAATTTTCATTAAAGCTTTAAAATGGATAGTTAGCGAACCCATACATTATACTGATAATGATAAATAACGTAAGTATTTCATCTACATGATAAATTATACGATCAATTGAGCGTTAAGGCTCATGCCAGGTTTTAAGCCGGAGGTATTAAATACGCACCGAAAGACTCTCGCCGCTCTCAATTTTCTGATACTCTGCTGTGATTGGTCTACGGGTTAGGAAAAGCCTAGAGGCTTTAGATTGAGATTAATTTTATAATACCCTAGTAGTTAAATTGAATTATCTACCCAATAAAAACATAAATGTGAAAATGGCAGCCAAGTTCACCGACAAAAGAATTGAGATCTAAATGGGCGCCAAGTTCCGTAGATTATCTGAAAAGTTACCAAGTTTGGCACTAGATTGTTTACAGTAAAACTAATTTACTGCGGCTTAATGCATTTTGAGCCTTAACTTGGCAGTTTTCTATGCAGTATGTTATAATACCATAAAAGCTGTTGGATATTTAAGAAAACTGCCAAGTTAAAGCTCAAAATGCATTAATCAGCAGTAAATTAGTTTTACTGTAAACAATCTAGTGCCAAACTTGGTAACTTTTCAGATAATCTACGGAACTTGCCGCCCATTTAGATCTCAATTCATTTGTCGGTGAACTTGGCTGCCATTTTCACATTTATGTTTTTGATGGGATATCATTACTTTTTGTCAAACTTCATCCAATGGTGCTTTCCCAGAGCGAATGCACGAGTTACTATACAAAATACCCAAACCGCTATAGGTGCACCTAAAATATTTGAAGAGTTCCCTCGATTTCTCCATGACCCTATGATCAGATTCTGACCCGATGACAATGAGACCACCCCGGAAATATACCGTTTCCAACAAAAAAAAATTTTTCCAAATCGGTTAATAAATGACGGAGATCTGAGGAAACTAGCATAAATAATAATAATAATAATAAAACTAATAATAAAATCACTGTTTTCTGTTTTTTTCTGGTGTATACACATAATTACCAAGCTGCATGCCAAATTTCAGCTTTCTAGATCATCTGGAAGTGGGTTAGGTTTTTGATTACTAGTCAGTCAGTCAGTCAGTGGTAAAAATGCCGTTTTTTGGAATTTAATATCTCAATAACTATTAAACCTATTTTTATGAAATTTGGGGTTCTAGTTGTTCTAATGAATCTTAATACATGTACCAAATTTCATTTTTTTTATGTTAGATAGATTTGGAGTTATTGGGGGGTCAAAAGTGGCTCCAAACGGTTCGTGTAATGGCTGCTGTCCGCCAGTTCCTGGGGTGAACTTGGCTGGACACGCTGCCGCGTGTCTAGATGTAATTCTCAAGGCAATACAACGCGCTTGTGATCCTACTGTAAACGCAAGAATCCGGCTAGGTAAACACGTAACTTTTCGAACGTACGATACTCGTAGGTAAGTCAAACCGTCATTTTTACTTGGGAAAATGACATGTAGATGTAAGGACGCACGCAATTATCCCACGAAAACGTTACGTAATTACCACTCAGATCAGCTTATCATCAGGCAGGCCGTAGACTTGTTTGCTACCGTCGTTGTACAAAAAACTTATGCTACTAAGTACCAATACCATACCACCACCACCACCATATCAGCCAAAGGACGTCCACTGCTGGACATAGGCCTCCCCCAAATTCACGGGGGGGTATTTGCCATAATCGCCACGCTTGGCATGCGGGTTGGCGATCGCAGTATCTCCACCGTACTCCAGGGATGCTGCTGCCCATCCCCCGGTGGTCTTGGTCATAGTTTTAGGACATACCACCCGGGTACCATACGCCAAAAATAAATGATTAATTACCAACGTCTCGTTCAAAAAATGTGCGTAGTCATGCCGTGTGGTGAGCGTTTACACAGTCACATAACAGCCCGCGTGTCGCGCCGCCGTCCGCGTTGGCAGCACGTAGGTACTTACCTAAACATAAAGTAAGTCTTCACAGCCGCAGTGGATAAACAACACAATCATCAATTCCTCGAAACTCAAATCCCACACAATACTTCTATTTCAACCCGAAACCATAATACCTCGTTAGCTGACAGCGCTGTTTCATTTAATACAGATTGCGGGATTTGGCAAATTTTCATGTTTGCTTTTAATATAATTGTTCAGTTTATCTGCGGATTACGCTGCGGCTCAAATTGAATTGTAATAGCGGGTTGTTATTAGGGGCAGGGCTGAGCTCGGGGGAGCGCGCTGTGATCTGTTAATTTAATTGTGTTTCAATAGCAACATGCAACTGTTGTACGATAGATTAAACCCGTTTAAATACACAAATAACTACATTCTATAAGATGTCACAGTCATTTATGTTCGAGCCAAATCGTGAAGGTTAGTTAAAAAAAAAAAATTAAAATTTAAACTGTTTATTTCATAAGTATTTCATAAATTACACAATGATCTTAACTACTAATCTTAACATTAATAGTAGTAATAGTACTAATCTTAACATTAGTAGTAATAAGTAGGTTGGTGTAGGGTAAGGATCAAATTTCTGGACCATAGCTAAGGCACATGGTGACTCGTACATTTTTCATACATTTTATATGGGTTTTGTGTCACAACGGAATCAATGACATTGTAGACGAATGAAAACCCTTAACGATGGACCAAATTTTTGATAGTGACCCGTGTGTCTTTCGTTAATATTCACAAACTTCAATATCAGTCGAAAAACATGCCCATAAATTGCCACAATTCCTCCTGGGTCCTGCGCCACCCGCATCCAGGTTATCTGTCAATGCTGTTGTTACACTAGATTTAAAAGTATGTACCTACTTGTTAAATATGGAAGTCATATTATCGTCCTTACTTATTTTTTTATATCGACAAGCCACGTGCGTAGCTATCTCTTTGCTGTCATCATCTTTTATAGCTCTGAAAGGATAATAATAATGACGATAGAATTAATCAAACACTTTGTATCAGGACACCAGAAAGCATTCCATACCTAGGGCACAATACCGAGTTCAATTCCAAATCTACAGATTACTATCACGTGTCTGTAACAATTACCACAAACAACCACTTCACGCACGCGGGAGGTAAACTACCTATTGTAATTCTCCAATTTGTAAACGTCATTATAGCCAACCCTACCTCGGTCGGTGGAGCGTTTTTTTCCGCAAATTTTAAGCGTCTGCAATCCTGTAGCCGCTCGCTATAACGGGGAACGATGCTCGCTTTGTTTAACGACATCTTTCTATTGCGCAGTCGGAGGGTTAAGGGGTGGCTACACCTGCGAAGATGAAGAATAGGAAAAGATGTAATCAGAAAAATACTGTTATATTGATAGCTTTCTCCCGCGACTTTATTAGTGTTGAATTCTTAATTGGACTCCTTATACTAAATTCCACCCCATTCATTCACGCTTTTGTCCTGGGTAATTTTTTTAATTTCTAGCTACGACTCAGCTTTATTTCTAGCTAGGGCCCGACAAACATACGAGTATGAGTATTGTTTGAAGTATCTACAATTATCATATTGTGCCATAATTGATTGCAGACACTACGTAACTATTTATTTAGAACACTGGAAATACATCGAAGTATGAATGACAATAGTGTAACAATAATAGGTAAAGGTAAATGTCCCAGAGCTCGTCACTGACCCATTACATGCCACTTTCAATCTTGTGTCATAATGACAGAGCTGATCAAAAGGTATCGTCTATTGGGCATTAAAAAAAATGATTTATTGTAGAATAAAGCAAAAAAATACAAATACACAGAGGAGGAACACAACTCAATTAAAATTAAAACAAAATCAGTGCGACAATAGGTTTGGGCTCAGCGTTTGCTGCGAGCCTGGTCGGCTGTACAGCGCTGATTTTCAGCCCGCACCTACTTCACAGCTCAAAAAAGAAGTGAATTAATAGCTGGCTGGAAGGGGAGCATTCGCTTGACTATTCGACCAAACAGGAACTTTATGTTAAAAGTCAAAAGTGTATGAACTAGTCTCAAAAGTGTATGAACTAGTCTCAAAAGTGTATGAACTAGTCATTACGGTGTCGATCATTGGGATGATTATTACCTTACCTAAATCTATTCTCAAATAACTGTTTATACAATTTAAATGTAGAGATGATTGTTTCATTGTTTACACTTAAATCACATATTTACCCTGACTCATCACAGACCCTTTGTACTTGACCTCATCCCCTGCAAGCCACCAACATAATATATATTTATACAAAAGCATCTAAACCGGGCACGTGAGCAAAGGGCCTTATTGCTTAACCCACCGTAGTTGGTACGGCCATCCTGCTCCCTGCCCGTCCTCGCTTGCTTACGCTTTTGTCAAGTAGGTTTACAATTCCTTGACTAAACGCTAACGTAAATTGGTTGGGATGTTACAATGTTACGTAATCGCTTTACAATTGTAATGGGCTTGTACGCGAACGTTCGATAGAAGGTAGTATGTGTATGAGTTTTGAGCAATTCTAAGACATTTAAGGAAGCGATACTGAGGGAGCCAGAAAATAATGCTTAGGATTTTATTTTTGCAACTTTACCTGCGTATAATATAATCTTATTGTAAAAGTGGATTGAAAGCTTTGTATCGGATCAAACTCTATAGTCCGCAGATAATGACAAAGTACTTATTTGACACAAATAGTTAAATCAATGACGCATTAGATAATATTTAGTTTCTAAAGCGGACCCAATCTATTATAGGATATAACCGGGATAAAGCTGGGCGGATGATCAAATCCTAAGAGTCTTAGAATTTTATTTTTACTCAAACCATCTATGTACTTAAATATACATTGACCTGTCAATAGGAACACAACATACATACCTACCTAAGGAGCAAGTAGTGATGTTATTATGTGACGATCACTTTGGCTTATTTGCTAGTGACCCTACGTACGGAGCCGGAGGTCCCGGGTTCGAATTCCGGTCAGGGCATTATTTGTGCATTTATCGTGCGTATTGTTTCTGAGTCTTAATTGGATGTTTCCTTTCCTATGTATTTAAGTATGTATTTTATGTATATCTAGCTTAGTTTGGGATTAGGTCGATGTAAGATTGTCCCCCAATATTTATTTATTTATTTATAGCTGCGGTTGTCTGTAAGGTGGAGGTACTACACAGGTTTTACCAAATTATAAATGTTATTTGAAAGCACAAAACACTAAAGGGTGGGTAAGTAAGACAACGGTAAAATATTCATATTGCTTTATTCCTCTCCTCGACTCTAACTATAAAATTATCGACGGCTTTCATCATGATATCGAACTTGACGGGCAGCGGGTGCGTCAGGTCGGCTGCGCACGCGCCGGCCGGCGGCAGCAGCCTGAACCGTCGGACCAGGTTGGCCAGCGCCGTCTTTGCGGAGAACATCGCATATGTACCACCTAAAATTAAACTCTGTGGTAAAAGGTTATGACAGTAAAGCCACGGTTGTCTAGTGGTTCAAGCATGCGGCTGTCAAGCGGCGGACGAGGGAAATTCCAGCTTGTAAAAAAAATTGGGTCTTATTGCTTTGTTCGGAAGGTTGCAATTTGTGCGGATAATCTTTTTACATCTTCCCTTTAATCCAAAACTAGTAGCTGGCGGTTGAAGTTAACAAAGAATACTATACCATTGTTTGAAAGATGAGCTCTCGACCTCGAGTACCTACCTTTCGGACATTGTAATAAATGCGATGCTATACCAATGAGATTTTTGTACGGAACTGTAGGCTCGCTTTGCAGTTCACAGGGGAGTGCTTGTCCCTATTGAGGGGGCCTGTGCCCGTTAGTGGGATGTATATAGGTTGATGATGATGACAGTAAAGCCACCCAAATTTACACAGCAGAAGTCGACATAAAACATTAAAATACAAGATTTACCAATGCAACTTCTGACGGAGTAGCTGAAGGGGATGAACATGGCGGGGTGGGGCAGCGCGCCCCGCAGGAATCGCTCCGGGCGAAACAGCTCCGCGTCCGCGCCCCAGTACGCGGGGTTACGGTGCGTCCCCCAGATGTTGATGGTGATATTGGTTCCGTCCACTACGGTCGTGCCCGACGCTGCAAAGTTTCGTTATTTATTTTATTATTAAATAGGACGCAAAAGAGCAGACGAATCGGCTGATAGTAAACGATTAGCGCCGCCCATGGACACCCGCAACACCAAGGGGGTTGGTGTGTCTGAAATTGAGACTTCCCTGGATGAAGTCTCAGAATGGGGTCGACTTAATCAGGTCCGTTTCAACCCTACAAAGACACAGGTTTACGCGTTTACGGCGAAAAAGCTTGCGTTTGCACACACCTAACTTCCACAGCCAATATCTCTTGATATTGGCATCGACATCTCGAGTCAAGTCCAGTTCCGCGGTCATTTAGAGGGTAAGGCCAAATTAGCCTCGAAAAAGCTCGGTATGCTCAACAGATTGAGACAGTATTTCACGCCGGCCCATCGCCTACAGCTTTATAAGGTACAGGTCCGCCCACATATGGAATACTGTTGCAATTGCACCAAAGTATCAGCTTCTCCCTCTAAACCGCATCCAACGGAGAGCGACTCGCATTGTCAGCTGCCAGCGTGTTTCGGATCGGCTTGACCCCTTGGCGCTGCGTAGAAATTGTAGCCTCGGTCTGCATTTTCTGTGGCATGTATTAATTAGGCGTGCTCCGAGGAATTGTTAGGACAAATCCCTGCCACTTTTTGCCATTGCAACATTTCCATCCTCACCACTTAGATGGTTGGCAGTCAACAACTGTGCGTTTCTTCTGAAACTTCCTGCCTCGCAAGGCTAAACCGTGGAATGAACTGTCGCCAGCGGTATTTCCGGACCGACGCGACCTTCAAACCTTCAAGAAAAGCGCGCCAGCAACCACTTTCCGATGTGAATACGAAGTATGCGGACAGCAGTCGTTAAGCCAAGTTAGAGGCTTTCGGGCGGCTTCAGAACTTCTAACAGTCAAGTTGCCCGCTCACTCGCAAATATTAGTGCCCTGGTATATTTTTGATTTGTCCGGCGGGGTAATTATAATTACGCAATATTCGAGCGTTTTCGAACTTAAGTGGCAGTGGGCGGGGCACATAGCATGTAGAACCGATGGCCGTTGGAGCGGAAAGGTTCTCGAGTGGCGACCACGTACCGGAAGGCGCAGCAAGGGCAGTCCTCCACATATGTGAGTAAGCTCTTTTCGAAAGGAAAGAAAAACACTTTCCCAATTCATTATTTTTAACGTACCCAAGGACTAAGTAACAATGTAATCATATTAAAATTACGAGGAAAAAATTGATGCGGGCAGAGTACCAGCAGGTACATTTCTTGTGTAGGACAGTGATAACATTGTGTTCGTATTCCCGATAAGACAAAAATAAAATTAAGTTGTTTTAATAAAAAAAGTCTTACCGTGATATGGACAAATTCTAAGCGTAGGACTGGGCAAACTTATCACTAAATTTAAATGACTATGTGGCCATTTCATTATACAAATATTTACTAAGCTGCATACAATAATCAGTTGGTTATTAATAATGTGTTTATTATCTCGTTATTTGGACATATTCGGGGTGGAGGATGCTCCAGTCAAATCATGCATTTTGTAGGACAATTGTTTTTCTGAATTTATTAATTATCCAACTACTATCTCAATAAAATAAATAATTTTAAATTAAAAATAAAAAACCTTTTTGTTCCATAACCACTTCAAGACAAAATACAATTTAAGTTTATGATTTTTTCAATGGTTTCTTATTTGGTAAAGTGTTCAGGACCCCTTCTGGGTATAGGCCTCCTCCAAACTTTTCCACCGTTCACGATCTTGTGCCTCTGTGAGCCAGTCAACGGGCGCGTGGTCGCCCTGGTCTACGTTTGCCACTTGGTCCTTTCCAAGTTGTCAATCTTTTTGCCCATTTCGAATTGTGCATCCTTGCAATGTGTCCCGCCTAGGGAATGCAATCCCGCATGAAGAAATCAATCCCGGTATTCAGCGGGATTGAGATTTCTAGTCCCGCTGGATCCCGGTATTGGCAGGATCCCGCAAGTTAGTGAGCTATTTTTCACTACACAGCTCGGAAAGTACCCACTTTGTCCTTAAATCGCTCGTCACCCATTTCAAACGCCTCATGATGGCGTCATGTTTATTTGATGTATGTTTATATTTTTTATATGAAATATTATTTGAAAATCTTATTGCAAGTTATTACAACAACACTAAATGAACTTAAAACGGCAAAATTCGATGCGTTATCACGTAATAACAATTTCAAACTAGCTAAAAAATAGACAAATTCGCACAAAATACTCTTCTACGGCTCCCCCTTCCCCCGCCGTTGCATCTAGGCCCCGCCGCGAAGAAATTCCGGTTGTTTCGGCAGTACGCGCGTGCCCGCGCTACGAGTACCACGTATAAACTATATCGCTCTTCAATCCCGCAAATCCCGCGGGATCCCGCATAATTTACGTGCGGGATTAATACCGCATATAGCGTCGGGATCCCGGTATTGCATTCCCTAGTCCCGCCCATATCTCAATATTCTAATAAAAAAAACTTTCAGTTAATCAAACAGTTTCGACACCCCACCTAATCGACATGTTTTATATCTGCAAACTACTGTAGCTACCTCTATCGAGTCAGCTCCATGCTGAGGCAGGATCATTTCGTGGTAAACTCGAAAAAACAAATCATTGGGTTACATCTCAACATTGTAATTGGAGCGTTCGTGGCCCAGAGGCGCCCGCGTACCGGGTGCGGTATGCGAGGTTAAGCAACGTGGGGGCGAGTCAGTTCTTGGATGGGTGACCGCTTTGAGTGGTTACTAACTGAGCGCTCCCGTGCTTTGGAAGATACGTTAAGCCGTTGATCCCGGTTGCTGTCTACGACAGCAGTCGTTAAGCCAAGTCAGAGGCCTTCGGGCGGCTTGAGAACTTCTAACAGTCAAGTTGCCCCTCACTTGACAAAGGGGGTCGCAGTTGCACCACGTCCGTGGGGAGTACCCACCGTTACCCTATACGTGACCCCTGGGTGGTGCTAAAAGTGCAACAAAACTGGCAACCGTACTTGTCTTCTCGAAGACCTCACGGTTCGAAAATTAAATGCCATACGATTATTATTATTTTATTATTGTAATTGTTTGTTTACCACGAATACGTAAAGCTTTTCTATTTCTATAATATTTACAGAGAAAAATTTGGGCGTCTAGTCCAACCGATCCTACTCAGACTCACGAAGATTCAGCCTGTTATTACTCACTAAAAAACAAGTGATGGCTGCTGGATTATTATTATGTATCCTACACCAAAGTAACGATCGAATCGAAACGAATCAGTACCCCCTCTCCTTTTTTAAGAATTTTGGGAAACCCTTTGCCCAGGAGCTTTATGATTTTCTTAAATATGAGTATCTTACGTAGCACGAGATCGCCATGGGCTAAACGTGACACTGCGGGAACTGGTGGGTACAGGCGCAGACTCTCCTTAACTACGGCTTCCAGATACTTGAGCCGGGGCAGGTCTTCCGCGGTGACGGCACGGTCCGAGTCACCGAACACCTCTTGCAGCCTAGACGTAAAAACAAACAGTAAATAAATTTTGTTCTTACAAACGAGCATACCGGAAGGGACAACGATTATTCCTCAATATCACGGATGTCAACAATCAGATTTTGTTTAGAATTTATCCGATTTGCAAGGGAAAAACCCTTTCACAACTATTACCTAGTATCTCCTACCATCGTAAAGCTATCTTGGCCAAATAGCGATGGGATTTTTTTATTATTATTTATTTGATTTATTTTAAGAAAAGCAAGAAAACATCAGTCATTTTTTTATATAACTAATAGAAATAGAAAACAGATATTAGCTGAAATATGACAACAATAAGGTTTAACTACTACACCTAAGTCCTGATCTCACAGTTTCATGCATCCTCGTTCGGTTACAGTCCAGCCATCCGCAAAAATATCGCAGGAGAGCTGCACAGTGTCGAGCTTGTTGAGTGCCTGTAGGAATCGGAAAATGGGAGAGTTGCGACGCGATATTGTGCGGGCAGGTGACGCGGCAAACGGGATGTGGGTTTGAGACGCTTTGAGAGATTCAACATTGATATTTTCTCTTTAGTCTTTGAGAGTCCTTGCTTTTTACGTGAATACGGCGAACCCCAAACGTGGGGACTGTTACGGCTCATATATTGTAGAATATGAACATGTCTGTCAGTATAGAAGGAATAGACAACATCTGCGTCTTAATAGACGCCACCAATCACCTAATAGTGGCAGAACTGATTTAATCAATACCAATTCCTTTGATTATGACAGCGATGTAGACGAAGTTAGTGAATGTGAGTCATTTCACGATGCAGAACAAGATGATGTTCAAAATGTAATTGAAACTAATATTGAAACTAATCATGATAACGAAATAAACAGTGCTATCGAACCAACATAACATGCAACACAACACCGCTTGTATACAACTAGGTCTGGTCGTTCTGTAAAACCACCATTAAGATTAATTGAATCTCATTAAATTTAAGGAGAAGAACGTTACGGTTGTCTAGATTATCTGTGGAGACAGTTGAATAAAAGATGGCTATGTGAACAGATCGTCTGAGTTTTCTTTATACGTTAAAATACACAAACAGGGACTTTAGCCTTTCTCGTTCATGAGAGCGAGTATGTGCTCAAGCAATGACCGGTCCTGCGCCACCCGCGACCCTTACCAGGTCGTCAGTCCACCGTGTGGGGGGCCTGCCCACGCTGCGCCTTCCGGTACATGGTCGCCACTCGAGAACCTTTCCGCCCCAACGGCCATCGGTTCTACGTGCTATGTGCCCCGCCCACTGCCACTTAAGCTTAGCGATTCGAAGGGCTGTATCTGTCACTTTGGTTCTACTGCGGATGGCCTCATTCCTGATGCGATCACGCAGAGAAACTCCCAGCATAGCCCTCTCCATTGCTCTTTAAGTGACTTTGAGCCTTCTTATGAGGCCCATAGTAAGCGACCACGTTTCAGTACCATATGTCATCACTGGCAATACAAATTGGTCAAAGACTTTCGTCTTGAGACGAAGACGATGATGATTATTGACTTACCAATTGTACACTTTCTTCTGCACGTCAGGGTACCGGGCCAGTAGCACAGCTGTGCAGGAGGAGGCTCCCACAAACGTGTCGTTCCTTGCTATAATCATAATCAGGATCTCATCGCGTAGCTCCATGTCGGAGCAACCTTTTCCATTTATTTATTTATTTATTCATAGCAACCATGGTATTATAAGATGTTCTTATATCTATACTTATAAATATAGAGTTGGTATGTACAGCATGGCCATTACCGACAAATGATGGTATTATCCCTAACCCTCACTGGGTCAGCGTGGTGACTAGTGCCCTTCTAAACCAGGAAGCCTGTGCTCAGCAATGAGACGTATAGGTTAATGATGATCATGGCTTACTCCTGGTACACCTTCTCCTGCACGTCAGGGTACCGGGACAGCAGAACTGCCGTGAAGGAGGCTCCCACAGCCGAAGTGTCGTTTCCTGCTATGACCATCACCAGGATCTCCTCGAGTAGCTCCATGTCGGTGTAGCCTTTCCCTGTCGCGCCAGAAGATTGTATTATCATGTCGAGGAAATTGGCCTGAGCGTTGTTGTTGGAATCTGGAAAAAATAGTCGTGTATTTATTAAGGTATGTTGAAAATTTAACATCTTAAAATGTAGGTCTTAATTGAACAAACTTGAGTACTGTAGAGGATGTATAGGCCATGGCAGGCTACACAAACAAAACAGCTTAGCTTCTACATTTCAATTTAAACTGGATGGAGGATCACTGTGAGAATAGGAAAATGTTATTAAAATTCTATTCAATCCTTTCGGAAACTTTTGAAACAGGTATACACTGGTATTGTGAAAAATGTCAACAACATTAATTGCATATGACAACTGACTCAACTTCGTTTTAGACTCATAGGCTGTGGTGTGGCAGAATAACAGCGTTGCAGTTCGCACGACCTGCGAATAGCAACATATTATGCTGAGTCTCAGCCTTTTCCATATCGCACACATTGCTGGACCCATTGTGCACACCTCTATGTGTCTTCATGTTAAGGCGCAGGGTAGGGCAAGCCATTCTCCATACAAAGGTTGTGCAAGTTTTTTGCGTTAGTTTTGGCACTACAGCATTCAATTTTATTTTTTGTTGGTACATATTGGATATACGCAGAACTTGATGTTGTAATTTTGCATTATTAAAAAAAAACACAAAAATAATTAAAATTAAAAAAGAAAAACATCAAGTCAAGACTAACAAAAAAATAAGCATATGGACCAAAAATAGTAACTGGAGTGCAAACACAAACGAAGAAAAACTTGCACAAAGTTTGTATGGAAAGAGCTTGCCCACCTCTTCGCCTTAACGTTTTTCTATTATTTTTATTTATCTTTACTTAAGTACTGTTCTGTGTGCTTTATCGAATAAATGGTTTTTTCTTCTTCTTCTTAAAATGCATCAGCAGACTGTACGCAACGTATCAAGCTGTCCTCGTTTACATTTAGAATTTGTAATCAAATGCTTGAATTTAATATAAATTGAGGAAGGATCAGTGTTTATTTTTCAGCATCTCTTAAAGTAACCCCGTACCTGTAGTCACGTCTGACTGCAACTACTCGTATATTATAAGTAAGTACTATATCCAATTACCTTTCTTTTGCGTAATTGCTGCTAATTCTGTTCGTTTCTTTTGAATTATCTGTAATTTCAAAGTTATCGTTACTTATTTCATGCAAACCTATATGAAATACATTAACATTAGTAAAACATAGATTCGCCAAGCGTTTATTCAATATAATCAGACATAAACAAATAACCTATAAAATAAAAATAAAATAAGCAAACTTAAAGATAAAAAAATTGTCCCAAGTCGCCATCAGCGGGTAGAGTGCCCAGAAGGCTGGCCGCATTGCCACGCTGGACGGCAATGCTTATTCTTTGTGCGAAATATGGCCAGCCCTCTGGTCACCTGTGGTCTTTATTAAGCGCGCCGACAAATCTTTGAAAAGTCGACGCGCACTTGGTCCCCATGGTCCAAGTGTTTCGACCCCAAACGCCTCAAATAAATATCCACTCCCCAGGGAGGCATACTTTAACATTAGTTGCATCTTATATTATGCCACTAGGCAATGGGCGTCCATACCTATATGATCCGTTGACTATAGGTATTCCTCATCAATATCATCGTCAGCCGATCGATATCCAATGGCCTCCCTCAGAGACCGCCACAACGACCGGTCATACCGACCGGACTATAGGTATAGGACATAGGACACATATTTATGGCCTATAGGTCTGTAAAATATGGTACTGGGATATCAGTATGGATGGACGTTGAGTCATAGAGAAAATAACTAAGAATAGAGAGCTAACTCCATACATCATTTTTTACTTATTATTTCGTAGTCGACATCTAGCGTCAAATAGCGGAATTATCAGTACTGCTATAAAGATACTCTAGATGTCACGTATGTCGCTACTGACGAAAAGTGTATTTCTCAACAATTTACTACTTTTATTTAAAGCAGAATGAGTTCAAAACAGAGTTCCGGTTAATCCGGTTATAATATTAGTTATTAAAAATGGTTGAGCATTCGATTGTTCGTTCGTCACGGCGTCTATTGTCGAGTAGCAGTACTCATAATTCCGCTATTTGACGCTAGATGTCGACTACGAAATAATAAGTAAAAAATCATGTATGAAGCCATATGGAGTTAGCTCTCTATTCTTACTTATTTTCTCTATGGTTGAGTCAAACGCAGGTAACCATAGGGAAATAAGGGCTATTAACCTCTCCATATTCGTAGCTACTACTGAAATTTTCACCCACATCCAAACAGGAATAAATATAATTATATATCTACTCGCATCTATCTATTCCACCCGTATATACCCACTGCTAAGTATGTACAGTCAGCATCAAAAGTCGCATATGAACAGGTCAAAGGCTCTTATTCCCTTGTAATAAAGACTTTTGAACTTTTGAATTGCGTAGCTACTCTTCTTTATTAAGCCACTCTCCACGGTCCTGCGTCAACTGCTGGACTTAGGCCTCCACCAAAGAGTGCCACAATGAGGGGGAGGGGGGGGGGGGTTCGGTTATTTTGGTTCTACTGCGGATGGCCTTATTTCTGAAGCGATCACGCAGAAAAACTTCCAGCCCACCCCATTGCTCTTTGAGTGACTTTGAGCCTTCCATAAAGGAATAAAATATGACCACTTTGCATACCGTATCAACAAAACCACACATTCGTTTCTTCTCAACCTGAAACTTTTTGTAAACTGGCAGGTTCTCGTAGACGAAGTTTGAGTGCAGCCAGGGCTGAAGCATACGTTCTGACACCATCTGTGACAGCTGCTCGATCGCGTGGAGCATGATATGGTTTGGCTTGCCTTGGGAATCGATCTTAGTGCCCACGGCCGTCTCTGAAAAATTACCGGTAAAGTTAATAATGTAAAATTCGTACAAACTGAACTAACTGGGCTGGCACGACGACACAAAATGAGTTTTGGCCTTTGACACGAGCACGCGACTTTGCTCGATCCTGCTCAATTTCTCGTCAACTTGCACCGGCTCCGAGCTCGAGCAGGTCAGCGATACTTGGGGCGACCCACAGGACGTTGTCCGGATGGCCGGCCCGAGTATGCTCTCCTCACCGATCTGCTTCCATCCTTTCACGAAAAAAAAACTGAATAAAAGCAATAGAGAATTTTAGTGGTTTTCGTAGCTAAACGGATCGACTGGTATGTACGGCAACTGATATTATACAACATGCTTGCGGCCTAATAATGGTAAGCAGACACCCCATATGGACACTCGTGACTCCAGAAGAGTCATAAGCTCGTTAACCCTTAAATTTTTTTGAACATTCGTTGTGTTAACAGCGTGATACATATGTAGATTATAAAGTTATTTAAGAATTTATATACATATCTGATACTGAGGATAATCAGATTTTTACTACACAGGAACTGGAAATTTTCAAAATCGAGATAATCAGCACCACGCACGCAACCACATCATCAGGGCTCGAACTTTTCGTGCCGATGACGTAAATTGACGTCACACTGATAGGATGATTCCAATTGGTGTTATACTAATCCAAATCTTGATTAATACTTTACCGCAGACTGTGTCAAAAGTGAATGTAGTGAAGTAGTTCCAGACGGGGAAGTCGCCGCGCCCGACCTCGGCCCGCATCAGGTCGGCCATCATGGTACTCTTCTTGTTAAACACAGTCACCAAGTGATTGAGATTTTTCATGCTGAAGAATGCAGCATTGATTTTCCGGCGCGGGTGCCAAATGTTTACTGCAATGAGTAGAAACTGCATGAAGCGGCAATTACACTGCGTCGTTCACCTAATGCGGTCGCCGAATTCATTTTAAACTACTTAAACCAACAAACGTCGTCTTCACATTAGTCTGTCCGCCTACTTATAAGCGTTGACAGCTGTCGATCGCCGAATGTGGCGGACTAACATGTTTTTTACACTTTTGTCGGCCGCGTGTAAGTGTAATTGCCGCTTTAAGAATATAATAAGCCACTGCTATCAAAGTGGTGAGACACGCAACTGTATAAGTATGTGGCCTGTATTAGGAGCAAAACATTAACGGTACACTATTGAGCTCTCGAGAAAGGAAAAATTTAGACAAATGTAGTCAAGATTCAAGAGCATTGACAAGGTATACTTTGTAAATTTCTGTACGTAACTTGTTATTTATTAATTATTGCTCTTAAGGCATCAATTCATCGTGATCACATCAGCCAGAGGACGTTCACTGCTGGCCATAGGTCTCCCCCAAAGAGTTCCACAATGAGCGGTCCTGCGCCACCCGCATTTAGCGGACTCCCGCAATCAGGCCATCAGTCCACTTTGCGGGGGGTCTGGCCACACTGCACCGCTCGGTACGTGGCCGCCACTCGAGAACCTTCCCGCCCCAACGGCCATCGGTTCTACGTGCAATGTGCTCCGCCCCCTGCCACTTACGTTACGTTAGTTCAACTGCAGATGGCTTCATTTCTGGTGCGATCACGCATAGAAACTCCCAGAATAGCCCTCTTCATTGCTTTATGGGTGACTTTAAGCCTTTTTATGAGGCACAATAATGTCGGAAGGTCAATTTTACCTGGAGCAAATATAGAACCATTGCCTAATACCATCCGAATATACTTCACGAAGTCGGGCTTATCCAGACACGCTTTTGATACTACTTCGATGGTCTTGGGGTCGGTGACACCTGTAAAACGAAAACATTGCATCATCCTTCATAATGCGCACTTCTAAGGTTTGGAATTCTCTGCCGGCGTCTTTATTTCCCAGTTCATATAACCTGGACCTTTTTAAGGCACGAGTGAATATGCATCTTCTGGGTGAGCTCGCTTCATCGTCCGCCTCATCTTTGCCCCCTGGCTAGATGCTGGCCAAGAGCAATCCCATTTTTAATCATAATAAAAAAACATGTTCAATACAGTAAAGTGCAGTCACCATCAAAAGTAGCTATAATAATAATAATAATATTGTCCCGATAGTCGTTTCTGCGAACGGTTTAATAGCGAAGAGTCTCGACCAACACCTCAAGAGACTCTCGCTAGATGGCTGGGTCAAGGGTCAGATACAGAAGGCGGTACTCCTGGACACGGCGCGGATAGTCCGGAGGTTCCTCTCTCTGTCGCCCTAACCACCGGTAGCTTAGGCCCTGCCTCGCTGCCGGCGGCACCCTAGGTTAGGTTTTTATAATGATTTTATGTTTAGTATTTATAGTTATATATTTAACTTTTATAGAAATATTGTAAAAACCAACCTAAGACGAGAAATAAATAAAGTGAATAATAATAATATTTGGGGACAATCTTACACAAATCGACCTAGTCCCAAACTAAGCAAAGCTTGTACTATGGGTACTAGACGACGACATACATACTTATATAGATAAATACATACTTAAATACATAGAAAACATCCAAGACCCAAGAACAAATATCCGTGAAAAATGCACAAATAAATGCCCTGGCCGGGATTCGAACCCGGGACCTCTAGCTTCGGAGGCAGAGTCACTACCAACTAGGGTTTAGGTCGTCAAGCTACGCATATGAACGCTCAAAATCTCTTATTCCCTTAATAATAAGGACTTGTCTGGAAGAAATCGCTCTTTAACGATAAGACCGCCTGTTGTCTACCTCTACCTACATATTACGTTTTTATTTTCTGTTTGTAACGTTTCATTTGTGTGAGGTGTGCAATAATAGTGCATTACGATACAAGGGTTGTAAAACAAAGAAAGGCCGACATCGCAGATGGTTGAGGCCCGAGCCGCAGGCGAGGGTCATAAATATGCGAGAGAGGGCTTTCTGTTTTAAGACCCGTGTTTTGTACACAATTTTACGTCACCACTTGGGCAAGAAGTGGGTTTTTCCGGACGCGTAGCGTGTGGAAAAACGCGCTTTTTGACAAGGTGTGGTGTAAAGAGTATTATCATATCGTATCGTAATAAGGACTTTTGAACTTTTCAAATGCGTAGCTATTTTTGATGATGCCTACACCTACACAGGAACACAAATTATAAGTTTAACATGTGTATTTGTGTATTTGTGTGATGTGTATGTCTGTGGCATCGTAGCGCTTGAACGGGTAAATGCAGCTTTTTTATTTGAAAGCGGTTTTCCCAGCGATGGTCCTTAGACTAGACATGATTTATCAAAATTAGTTCAGCCTTTTTGAGATATTGAACTCTGATATGAAACCAACTTTTTTAAGTTGTCAGTGATTATACAGGTACACATATGTAAGTGCAAATAAAATGGGTACTCTTTGTAAGGATATGCAAACCCAAAGGACAAAGTATACCCATTTTGCTCTTAACTGGCAAACAAGGGTCTAAGTTCTCTAAGAACTATGAGTTCAAAAAATCATGAAAGTAATGCTTAATAAAGACTTTCAATGAAAATTATAGCGGACATGATCATTTTGAGTTTTCGTAAAAAGTCTTATTTTCTTAGTAAAAGTCATATGAAATGCTGCGAAAGTGATTGTTATTGGTTTTTTTTATTAAGTTCATTGGGCAACTACGGATCCCTACACTGAGTATGGCCCGACATGCTCTTGGCCAATTTTTTTAATTAGATTTCGTATCCAAACGGCATCGGCCCAGCCGGCGGCAGCCGACCGGCTGCTCGCAACCAATTCAAATATGAAATCTTACATCTTTGTGGAGGGTTCGAATTCCTTTGAATCTAGTGGGGTGCGCGCCGACTCCGGCCATGTGATATGTATGAATCGTCCATTACTTACCACTGAACATAACACCGCACATACTTACAGAGCGAGAATTAGTAGTTTAATAAATGTTGAAACTAGACAGTACCTAAATGAGATTGTGAACAAATCTGCTAAAAAATATTTTACATGAGGCACTGACATAATTATGAACAGTTTTCCCTGCACCTGTCTCGTCAGACTGACGACTGGAGCTCAAGCAAGTCAAGATGTCACTTTTGTATGCATTTGGCTATTTGCCATAAAAGCGGCAGCGCCGGATGGATAAACAACATACTTACAGTGAATGTAGAAACTAAATAATTAATTACCCAATTTAACTTAAATTTTATTTAAAACAGGCCCTTGAGGCATTGTACCGAGGATGCTGGCGGCATTTCCTCGCTGTATTGCAATGCTGATACGCTGTGCGAGGAAGTCACCAGCTCTTCGGTCACTATAGTTACGTCAACTAGGCGCATACATCAGCTTTGAATTATTGGATGACTTTCAGCTCTTGGTTAAAAATCTAGTATTTTTTACTCACAAATGAACAGCTCATGCCCCAGCCAGACACTTGAGAGCCCATTTTGTTGGTTTGCTATTCGGCCAAAATCCTGAAGTGACTTCATTCGATCTGAAAAAAGATTGCCTCTATTAGCGATCATCATCATCCTAGCAATATTCCGGTACAGTTGCATCCTGAAGGATCGGAGCTGGGAACTGTACCGGGATAACACCGGGATGATGATGAGTTGCATCCGGAAGGATGCCCGGGATCCGCTATCTAAACCCAAGAACTGCAGGTGTAGCCACTAGTTTTTACGGAAGCGACTGCCATCTAACCTTCAAATCCAAGGAGGAAACTAGACCTTACTGGGACCTTATTAGGATTAGGCGTGTCAAGTGAGTGGGCAACTTGACTGCTAGTTCTCAAGCCGCCCGGAGGCCTCTAACCTGATTTAAAAACTGATGTCATAGACAGCATCCGGGATCAACGGCTCCACGTGCCTTCCATAGCTCGGGAGCGCTCAAGTTAGTAACCACTTAAAGCGGTCGCCCATCCAAGAGTTGACCACGGTTAACATAGCTTAACCTCGCATATTGTGAGCAGTTCGATAATTAGGTATATAGATTTTTGGTCGAGTCAGTTTTTGGAAATATTCGAAAACATTTTTTTTTACTTCGTATGCTTCTGCGGGCGGATTTCGGTTTGTTCTCATCTACAGGTCGCATGTCTTAACCGATTCTCTTGAAATTTTGTGAGCGGATTTATTCGATTCCTCAGGTTGGAATAGGTACTTTATTTATAAAAACCGAATCTACAAAAAAACATATAATTATCGACTTGAAGTCTACAGTTAACGGAGTACCAAGTTATTTATATTTTATAAGGGACGTATTCCACTCATCCAATATATTTGTTCAATCCAATATACATTTGATCAAATAAATTGGATGATTTCATCCAACTTGGATGGGACCTCGACATTTGATCAAAGATTCTTATGACATTTAAATCAATATGGCTACTCATGAAAAAAACAAAACTTGGACAAAGATATTGGATAAGTGGAAGGGGCCTCCGTCAAAGAAATTTGATCAAAGATTTGACAAAGAAATTGGACAAAGATATTGGATGAGTAGAATACCACCCTGTATTAAACTCACCCAATATATTTGTCCAATATCTTTGATCAAAGAAATTGGATGATTTAATCAAACTTGGATGGGACCCCGACATTTGATCAAAGATTCCGATGACAGTTAAATCAATATGGCTACGCATGAAAAAAAAATAAAACTTGGACAAAGATATTGGATGAGTGGAATGCTCTGTCAAAGAAATTTGATCAAAGATTGGACAAAGATACTGGACGAGTGGAATACCACCCTAAAGACAAAATTGAGTTCCTACCTTCATTACTGCCGAAGAACTTATACGCATGTCCGACGATCGGATAACACTTCATGCCAGAAGGAATCTCTGCAGCGAGTCGGTGCAGTCTCCTCCGCGACCATCTGATGTACAGATTAAGTGAGATTAATTCTGGCATGGTCTTTGTACCATACACAGAAGGTTCAATTTCGCCTAGCTTGAGTCATGTAGTGTTCAGAATACCTGTAGTACAATGCGCCGACCGCCACGGCTACCAGTGCCAGCTGCCAGAACATCCTCACCAATTTGGATCTAAATTCACAAGTAAAAATACTAATTGGAAGCTTGAAGAGATGAAGAGGCTTATTTATTTGTTTATACGTGTAGATAAGTGTCCTTTGTTTTTCATATTTTTCGGCAATTATTTTAACTGGTTAAATTAGTACTAACATCACAACTAGACATTTTATCACACACATAAAACTAAAAACAGACCATCATAGTCTCTAATAGAAAAATCAATACATTATGGCATTAAGTCCGCATTTACTATATGTTCTTTTTCAATAAATATTAAATAAATAAAGAAATACGTCACTAAAATTTGTCAGGTACCTTGGGCACAAAGTGAAGATTATTGAAAGTGACAAGCCGCCGCTCCCTACTGAATCTATTGATTCTTATCACTGAACCTAAGAGTGTGTTGATGTATGAATTTTCCACTCAATGAGTTGTGTGTTAAGTAATAACGGTGAACACATGTTAAGGGTCATAGCTTTAAATAAACCTGGTTCCACAAAGTGTATTTTAACATTTTGAGAATGTTAGGTAGGTATAAATTGATTGTGGTTTAAAATTGTACTGAGTGTAATAGCAAAAATACAACAAGGAAAGTTAATAAGTATTTATTTTATTTTAAAGAGGTAAAAATATATTTTTTATAAATTTTCTAATGTAAATAGCATAACTAAAGGTAAGAAATCATAATACATTACGTTACGAATATTAACAGTATTAAAAATACTACCTACTTAGCCATTATAAAAAGAATACCGCCTCTAGCAAGTTGGACAGCGGCATGACCCGATTACATTTTTGGTTTTTTAATTCTTCAAATTAGGCATATTACATGCACCTATGAACGTCAATAAACTACCACCGGTTCGGAAAAATAAACCTCTGCCACGAGAAGAACCGGCGTAAGAAACTCGGCGAGGTGTCATTCTTTCAAAACACTATAATTGTATAGTTAAATATAAAATTACCGCTTTTACTCAGGTCGTGGAGTGGCATGGGATGATGGGAAGTAGCCAGAAAAGGAGGCAGAGACGTAGTGTGGCCACGTTATATAACTTTCTAAGCGTTTTCGGCGATGGTGACCACTCCGGCTCCTATCCAGCGTTATGGCGCTCATGCGCTCGAAGATGGCGTATGTAGCTTTCCTTGCGGCGAAATTCCGTGCACACAGCGGGCACGTAAGTACGCCGTTCTGGTAGCTGTATGCTATGACAGCAGGTGGGCAGATGCTATGGCATGGCGTATGTCATGCTCCTCGTCATGCCCATCGCTCCTTGTTTTGTTGGTTTTTCGGCGCGAATCTAAGTGCCCAGTGCAAAACGTCGTGATTAATTGCGCGAGTATATAGAGCCGTGTGTGGCCAGAGACGGCTGCGCGAGGAGCATAGTGTGGCCGGGATACGAATCGATATGGCGTTGCGAGAGGTAAACGCCAGCTCTGGGGTCGCCAGTTGTATGGACCACCCGCAAAGATAGGGTCTTCAAAAAGTTTTTCATATCTGCCGACCAGGGCCCCAAGGTTTCCTCGGCCGCCGAAAAATCATCATGCTTTAATAAAGGAGGAGTATTTTCGGCGTTAATTAGTGCCTGGTCGGCAGCAGCGCTGGGCTGAAAAGACTGTTGTGGCCTGAACGAAGACACGAAGTACATACTGGCACAGTTGAGTGTCACCAATGACTGGGTTTTCGTCATATAATTTCGTAATATGGGAACCTCGCGCGCTCAGTCCAACGTGTCAGTAAGAATGAGAGCGTGATAAAACGAAAACAATTCGAACCTAATGAGTGAAGCCAAATAGGTCCCCAAAATTCATATCCAAAATAAGTAGCGTTATCTAACGCGTGGTCATAGGCGTCAACAGGAGGCCAAGGTTCGGTTACTAGTTAGAAACATGGCGGTTGCTTGTTTCATTTGGCTGTAAATATTCATATTCCATGTCCATGTCCATGACCTTCTCTATGGATAGGCAACGCACGCAACGTGCGCGTTTGACGTTGCTTGATTCGTCGATCTGTTAGATCTGATCAAATATAAAACGGCTTTTTTTACTTTGGACGCATAAGATCGACGAATTGATAAACGTAAAAACTAGTTTGATGTCTTTAAAACATATTAGCCTCCATTTTAGGGTCTGTGTGTCTGTCTGTCCGTCTGTTTGTCCGTGGCTTTGCTCTGTGATTGTTAGTGCTAGAAATCTGCAATTTGGCATGAATATGTAAATCAATAAAACTAAAAAATTCGGAACTAAAATCTAAAAAAAATCATCCCCTTACGTGTAGGGGAGGTACCCTACACGTAAGGGGATGATTTTTTTTTGCTTCAACCCTATGGTGTGGGGTATTGTTGGATATGTCTTTCAAAATGAATAGGTACAGGTCTTCATCAAATATTTTTTGATAAAGTGAATATTTTCGGAAATATTCACTCTAAAAGAAAAAAAAATGTGTCCCCCCCTCTAACTTTTGAACTATGGATCAATAAAATATGAAAAAAATCATGAAAGTAAAGCTTAATAACGACTTTTAACGAAAACTATAGTGGATATGATCAGTTAAGCCCTTTTCGAGCTATCGTAAAAAGTCTTCCCTTCTTAGTAAAAGACATATGAAACGCTGCGAAAGTATTCCCTTTTGCTTGTTATTGATATTTTAAAGTACACTACCGTCAGAGAGTTTAAGACCAAACACAATTTTTAATACGCAATAAATTATTACGCAAACCAAACAAGGAAAAAAGTTTGCAATGGGCTATTTCTCACAAGGATTGGACTTTTGCAAACTGGTTGAGAGTACTACGGACAGATGAATCAAAATTGTGTGCCTAATCAATCAATGTTCATTATTTGCACATTTTGTGTTTGGTCTTAAACTTTCTGATGGTAGTGTAAGTTCATTGGGCAACTACGGAAACCTACACTGAGCATAGCCCGACGTGCTCTTGGATGATTTTTTATTTTAAAATCTATTGTTAAAATTGAAATAATCACAATTAATTACGAGAGGCGCTAGTGGACATGTTGAATGCCTCTTAAAAACCGGGTAGGTATAATACCATCTATATCGGGAACTCACAAAAAGTAATATACATCATGGTAAATACCCCGTTTTAACAGTAAGGCTGGGTTGCACCAAATCGTCTGTAATCGTAAGCTGTGTTCGTTAAAATTTAAATGTATGGAAAGTTTGACAAGTTTCTATGGGATGACAGCTGCCGGCGCCATATTTAACGTTGATCGGTCTGTGATCGTAAGTCGGTGCAACCCAGCCTAATTCTAATGTATACATATGTTTGACGTTGACTGTAAATAGGTACATAAATACTCTTAAGCAACGTCATATGTTTTTGTGGTGCATCTGCACGCTGCATCTGTCAATTAGACGTGGCCTAAGGCTCTCTTAGGCTGGGTTGCACTAAGCCATTTGTAATCATAAGTGGTATTCCTTAGGTATAATCTGACTGTATGGAAAGTTTGACAAGTTTCTATGGGATGACAGCTGCCGGCGCCATATTTAATGTTGATCGATTGGTAACCGTAAGAGGAAGCAACCACACTTAGAGTGAGCCACCAACTGTGAACTTCATTCATCAACATTATCATTTATTTATTGCATCATGTTGTTTACACAACTTTTACTTTGTCTAACGGAAGCGTCCGCTAACAAAATTATAATTTTCAATCAAAGTGAAAATTGAAACATTATAGTTGAACCCACGACCTCTGGAATCCGTCCATCGCTCTTAAACAACAGAACTAGCGTGGGTATTCCTCGTGGTGACGATTTTTCCAGTCACTTTACTCTTCTAATTACACCTTAGGGAGGCGTGAATAGCGAGTAGCGACATACATATACTTACCGAGAAGTAATTACTTACGACTTCTTAATCGGCACCGACGTTTCTTATCAATTGATTTAATTCCGAACGTCGTAAAATGTACCTATCACGCCGATTTCATACCAGTCGCGCCGCCCGTCGATCAATAAACCATCGGATGCCGCTGCCGATGAATTTACTATCGGCGTCGGCGCACACCTTCGTACAGCCTTGGCTTAAACTTTAGGCCTTAAAGCATTGAGCACTCCCGCTTTTTAGGGTTCCGTACCCAAAGGGTAAAAACGGGACCCTATTACTATTAAGACTTTGCTGTCCGTCCGTCCGTCCGTCTGTCACCAGGCTGTATCTCAAGAACCGTAATAGCTAGACAGTTGAAATTTTCACAGATTGTGTATTTCTGTTGCGCTATAACAGCAAATACTAAAAACAAAATAATAATAATAGTTAATACGGCTCCCATACAAAAAAAACGTGATATTTTAGCCCTTTTTCATGGCTACCACTCGTCGAGCTAGATCTCAAGAACCGTAATAGCTAGACAGTTGAAATTTGCACAGATTATGTATTTTTATTGTGGCTACAATTAAGGGGGGCTCCCATACAACAGAGTAGTTGTTGACGTTTTTTTTGCTGTATCTCATGAACCGTAATAGCAAGGAGGTTAAAATTTTAATAGATGTTGTATTTTATTGCCACAATAATGGCACCAGTTTTTAGCCTTTTTTCTGGTACGGAACCCTTCGTGCGCGAGTCCGACTCGCACTTGCCTGGTTTTTTCATATAAAAGTCAAACTTTAAATCATATATTTTATATAGAAAATTGTTATATTTTTTTCAAATACACCAGCCATTCGTTGACGTGAAAGACCAATTGCATCCTTGCAATTATCTTTTATTGCAAATCCGTTTATTTTTAGCCTTCTCTTTTCTAGGATAAGTAAATCTTCTTTCTCGGACCCTCATTACTAAGGATCGCGACCACGTATGCTCTGTCTCCATAGAGTGCGGTCATAGGCCATGTGGGTCGCACTCTGGATACTGCCGCCAACCACCTTCTTTACAGCATCAGACCATCTCGTGGGTGGTTTTTTTTTTAAATTAAAAATGGGATTGCTCTTGGCCAGCATCTAGCCAGGGGGCAAAGATGAGGCCGACGATGAAGCGAGCTCACCCAGAAGATGCCTATTCACTCGTGCCTTAAAAAGGTCCAGGTTATAAGAACTCGGAAATACAGACGCCGGCAGAGAATTCCAAACCTTAGAAGTGCGCATTATAAAAGAAGATGCAAAGCGCTTGGTTCGAATTAGAGGAATTTCGACCAGGTAAGGATGGTAGCCAGCCGTACGTCTGCTCTACCTTGAGCACGCCTTGTGTCCATTTGACCTAGAATCATCAGCTTTTTAGACCGCATGATATGTCCAAAAAAGCTGAGCGTGCGCTCCCGGCATATTGTGGAGAGGCGTGTGGTGATTTTTAGTTGCTGCAGGATGGAATGATTAGTTTTCTTAACCGCCTAAGGTACACGCGGAAGTCTTCGCCAACAGCACATCTTGAAGGCGTTGATCTTTGGCCAATCGCGACCCTTCAGACTCCAAGTTTCGGAAACTTCAAAATGATCTATCTCCCAAAGCATCCAGACACTCGATCTATGATAACTGGTTGTTGTTATTGAGTTTGTTTGAAATTCGCACGCCTGAATCACTCGCCCACCGCTTTCATAAGGTTAATTGCACAAATCGAAATAAATAGTTGTAAGCTCTCAATTATATTCGCGAATGCCGCAACTCTAAAATGTCAGAATATTTCTAAAGAAGCAGTTTAGTTATAGCACTTAAGCTGTTTTGGAGGGAGAGTGTTATCGATGGATCTAGTAATCCGACTGGTAGCAGGTAAAGGAGCGCGCCCAGCGATTTATAGCTTAGCACGCAGTAGGGTTGTCGCTTTTCATATTTGAGTTGACGCTGAATAATGTTTTTTATTTGTTATGGAAGTGACTAAGTTCTCAAAATGTATGTAGTACCTATATTTGTGCAGACGATGCTGATATAATTTAAATTTTGATATTTTTTGCAAGGATTTAGGTAAGTTTGATATTATTTAGGTAAGAAAAAGCAAACGCAATGTGGCTAGTTGAATTTGTGACCTTTTATCATATGATAATCTCCGAAACTATTCATTCGTCAGCCTTAACTTACACCTTGTAACGATATAAATATGGTACGAGTATTGACCATATCGCCACATGAAAAATCATGTACTCTTAAATACCAGTACATGAATTTTTGTACTTACTTATTTAATTCTTATAGTTATTTTTCTGTTTCACTTACTTTTTGCTGCTTTCTTGTCAAAGAGGCGCTCCATACCGATGGTGACGGCATGATCAGTATGAAGCTGTAAAACAGCGAGGTAAGTATATTATTTTTATTTATTTATTTAATGTATTAAACCAAGTTCATTTTATCTCACCCGAATCGATAACCGATAGCCGTAGCATTGTTTCGTAGAACCGATGGCCGTTGGGGCGGAAAGATTCTCGAGTGGCGACCACGTACCGGAAGGCGTAGCGTGGGCAGGCCCCCCACACGGTGGACTGATGACCTGGTAAGGGTCGCGGGTGTCCACTGGATGCGGGTGGCGCAGGACCAGTCATTGTGGAAGTCTTTGGGGGAGGCCTATGTATGCCAGCAGTGGACGTCATTCGGCTGACATGATGATGATGATGATGATGATTCTATATCACTCCCTCCCCTATAGAGATATATCACTATCTTATAGGTTCGGACCGCCCAATGCCGGTTTTCTATTTCGAACCTATAGGCCAAAAATCGGTTTTCTATTTCGAACCTATAGGCTTGCATTGGCAAGGGCAACCCTAACACGGGCGCGTGCACATTGGCCGGCCGGCGCGGCGGTGTAGGGCCGCGCACACTGCAGCAACAATGGCGGTGTGACGCCACTTCATTATTGCCGCATTGAGCAGCCGGTTGTTATTATAGATAGGGTTGCCACGAATATCGGTTATCGATATCGATACCGCTGAAACTTGTCACTTTCACTATGGTGCCTATCTTCGCCTACAACCACCGAGCCAATTCAACACGACATCAAACGAAGATAAGCAGTATGGACATTATGGATGAAGTTATAATGGGATTTGAAGGCACCAAGCAGCACATTTGGATGAAAATGAAACCAGGCAAAGGAGACTGCGAAATTACGAGTTTATACGGTAGTTGATACCCACCGGTGATGGCTGCATTCAAATTTCATATAATGTATTTCGTGTGTTTGTCCTAAGAAGGTAGCTCGGTGCGTTAAATTAAAACACGCCCGAAGCAGATTCCTTTCAACGGCAGCTAGAAAAATAATTAACGCTTTTATTAAACTAGTGGTCCTGTGAGCTGTAGACCTTACATATTTTATCCAGATTAAAAAAAATCCAAAATAGCATACCTGTCTACAAAAAAAACCTATATATATATATATATATATATATATAATTAACAAACCTGCTCAAAAAATTTCCAGAGAATCAGTGGAGAATTGCGGCATCTAGAGAAGAAGTTCAAATCCACCGAATACATACGGAATCATTTTTTTCCACGCTGAATCGGAGATGCTTCGCTTGCTTAGTCAAATACACATGCTACGTGGATTTCTCCTTATAAGTAAAAGCTTATTAGGGCATGTATGTAACACAAATAAGTAGACAGAGCGGGCGCGGGGGCGGAGGCGGTTGCATTTTTGACCTTTCCGAATCAGTCAACTGTCGGTAGTATGTACTGCTTTATATGTCACAAGCCCCTGCGCTCCGCTATCATGCGCAGTTTTTAAGTGCGACGTGCCCGGAACGCGTTTAATTTACCGCAAAACCGCCTCCGCCCGGCAACGACGCTGCGCCGCGCTCTGTGCGTTTCAAACTTTAAATCACCAATTATCTAATCCAAAATTTCCTCGTCGACCGCAAAATATGATCCGACTTACGCAGTACGATCGGTGTGGATCGGTTCTCCATTCAAACGTATTTAGGCTCTTATTTTAAAACGCCATGCTAGAATAACATGAAACTTTGTATACACAATGGGATCCGGCATACCTAGGTCGAAAATTAGTTTCTGTTGCTAGAAATTGAAAAAGAAAAAAAATACAGCGGTTTTTTGAGTTTTTTACGGCTTGTATGAAAACCTTAATAATCGCTGTATTTTTTCGACATTATAATTTCAAGCAACAGAAACTAATTTCCGTCCTAGACAAGCTGGATCCCATTGTGTATACAAAGTTTCATGTTATTCTAGCATGGCGTTTTAAAATGAGAGCATAAATACGTTTGTATGGAGAACCAAACGTACTGCGCCCTCTTAACAGTAACACCTAACTAAAGAGTTATTAAATACAAGGGCCTCGGCAGAGGATACATTTTTGTACCTTTTGGCGTCGAAACTCTAGGTCCATAGGAGCCCAGCGCACACGAGTTATTTGCAGAAATTGCGAAGCGTCTGGTTGACGTAACTGGTGACTGAAGAGCTGGCGGCTTGCTCGCTCAACGTATCAGCATTGCGATACAGCGAGGAAATGCCATCAGCATCCTCAGTACAATGCCTCAAGGGCCTGTTTTAGATTTAAGTTAGTTTTAATTTTATTTGTTATATTTTGGTTAAGTACCTGTACTCTGGTATATATTTTCTTTGTACATAAATAAAGCATTATAAATTTGAAGAGTTATTTATCGATATCAATATCGCTCTTCCCTGCGCCCCAACCCTTTCGGCTTAATTCCATAATTGGGGGTTAAGTCCTCAACAGATGGGCTTTATTATGACACTGATTATTTTGAAGCTCTATTATCGCAATGATTGTATCCGTGTCAACGAAAACATAAATTATTGTTTATGGATGTTATCGCTGTTTCATCGTTTTTAGCGTTGTTTATTTTGTTTTGAACGTTTGTTAGGATATATTTGTTTCGAAAACAACATGATTGTTTGAACATGGAGATTCTTGACCAGTATCGATTTAATTTCGAACCGAAAATGAAAAAAAATGAAATGAAATTTTTCAAGTTCGGTTGGAAATTATAATTGCTCTAAGTGGAGTTGGACGTTTAAAGTATGTAAAAATAGGGTAGCCTCGCCGGTTCTCGTCCGATTAGTGGAGTTGCCAACTTTGTGACGGAAAAATAATATGTTGAACTATAGCAATTTATACGAGTAATATTTCTTTTTAATGGCAGTATACTTTATTTTTCGCCAAGTTTAAGTTTTAACTAATAACATACACCATTATTTTTGTAAAAGATGATAAATGAAAAAGTATGGTTTTTGCCGGTTCTCGTCCGTTTGTCCCGGTTCTCGTCCACGCGGTGCCAGTTCTCGTCTATAGGAAAAGAGGAGTGATTCATACAGTCAAAAACCAATTTCTGAGTATAAAACCTTTAATGCGTAGGTACTTAGCTATTTATCTTACAATGTTTTAGTAGTTTGCTTTTGTTATTAAGAAATAAAGAAATGATCAACTTATTTTTTATAGATATAAAAGGTAATCATTGAGTGAGCCACTGTAGCATGCAACTTTCAATCTAGAGGTCGCGGGTGTAAACCCCGGCTCGCACCACTGGCTTATTTAAAAAAACCTGTGTACGAAATATATTTTTAAATTTAATAGCAGGTTTTCTGTGAAGGAAACCATCGTGAGGAAAGCGGTCTCATCCCAACTAGGGCTAGTTTTCCCTCTGAGTTGGAAGGTCAGATGGCAGTTGCTTTCGTAAAACTAGTGCCTACGCCAAATCTTACGATTAATTGTGAAAGCGGAACCCGGAGTCCTTAGAGCATAACCAGGAAAAACGTTATGAGGATGATCATGCATAAGCATTTGACCCCTATCTCAGCTGATGGTAAGTGATGATGAGGTCAAGGGTGTAAAACGCGTACCTAGATAATACTGCCCATTCACTCATCTTGAAAAGATCTAAGTAAGTTGTAAATAATGAAATGGGAATAGATTTTCCCGAAAATTAATCCACTCTTTAGCTGTCTTCGTAAGATAACTAGAATCAAAACGCTTCGTGCACATCAGAGGCATGTCAACATTGTTGGTAACAACATAAGGGTCAAACCCATGTCGTCCACGCTTTGTCCTAAGATGCCAAAATGGTCAGGGAGGGATTAATTCGTGTAATCCTAGCACACCGATATGCAGGCGAATTTCCTACGATGATTTAGACATTGCATCTTAGCTTCAACCAAGTCCAAGTTAGGTACTAATGAGCTTCCTGGCACGCTTATCAATCAAAGCCAAGCCAGCTGATATTAAGCAAATCCATGTCTGAGCTGGCAGCAGTACTGTATATACCCGACCTGTACTGAATAGTTCTATAATTTGCTCAGGTGTGAAGTACCAAGCGGTACTTTGTAGATGGTCAGAAATTGGCAGTGGCGGCCTCAGACATTTCGAGGCGAGGCCTTCACCTAGGTTGCGCGGGGCCCCTGTAAGAGCGAGGCCCCGAGCGGTTGCCCTGCTTGCCACCCCCTAAGGCCGCCATTGGAAATTTGTATGAATACACTCCGGAAAGTTGGTAGTCGAGATTTCTATCACTCCGTTTAATAGTGATGAGACTGAGACACGTCTGTGCCTTGGATGTATTGAATTTGACTTTATTAGCATCGCCCCAATCTGAAACTGCTCTAAAAGTCAATTCCGATTCATAATATCCTGTCGACGAGATTGGACTACATCTTTATTGGCCTGTGCTTTGGAAAGATATTTGACTACAACCGTGCTATTATCGGCATACCCACAGGTACCAGTCGTAAGTCGTTTATATGCAATACAAATAAGGTAGCAGGCAGAATAGGTCCCTGAGGGGCACTGACATCTAACTAAAGCCATTTGACTCGATGTGTATCCTTCTACTTGTAAGACCACACGGGTCTATTGCCCGTTCAGGAAATCAGCTATCCAGTTGCTAAGGCCAAATTATATCCTGAAGTATATTCATAATAAATAATAGACTGATAACCTGGTGAACAAGCTTCCTGCTTGTGAAGCTTGTTCACTAGGCTAGCATGCCTGAACCTTAAAGCCTACCGTGAACTGAAAACAAAGTATCTCGCTCTCTGTCAGTCGAATATGCAAGTGCGACAGAGAGTCAGCTACCTCGTTTTCGGTTCGCGGTGGCGCCCCTGTCTTAAGTTTTAGAGATACCTCCTGTTGCATGTGTTGCTATAACGCCTAGAACCAGGCCTATTCCACCAAAAGTTATCGTATAACAATACTTGCCTTTGGTAAACTCCCCGTGTAAGTTGTCAGAGTCATTGCCACAACGAATATTGAAAGAAAGAAAACACCGCCATATATAATATTTACATAAAATAATTGTAGAACAACTTTTATGCCCGACTACACAATGGGCCATGATGATCCGATGTAAAGGAAGCAGTTGTGCGTTAAAGGGAGAAGACATATTTTCATCTCGTTCCACCGTATGACTGCATCCTGTACGTTGGCCATCATGGTCCATTGTGTGGATCCGGCATTAAATAGGTTCTAGATTTGTGAAGATAACGTAAGAACGAAAATATTTTAATTGAATGTTGATTTTCCTTTATAACCCCTGCTTACGTCATCGTACTCTAGTCTTGTTTATGGCTAAAATTTGACAGCTAACGTAATTAGTAAAGCAGTGGACCTTATGTACCTAATACCTATCAACTGTATTCATTTCAATAATTATTCTGTACCTTGATTACCTTGCTGCAGCTTGATCTGATTTCCATAGACGAGAACCGGACCAACGCGAAAATCCAGAAAAATGACCCCAAGCCGGTTATCCGTCCACGTAGACGAAAACTGGCAAATATGCAAAATTGATGGTCCGGTTCCCGTCCACTAAATTTATGCAGGTTTTAGGTAAAATAAGTATAATTAACACTCAGTATGGTCTTTGTTATGTATATTACTAGTAATATGTGCCAAAAATATCACTGCAATTAGTTAATAACAATAACAAAACTCTTCAAAGTTTTCCTTACACACTATTTTTTTTGTAGTTTGGCGTGGTTTTCGAGGCTCTAAAATGTGGTGTAAACTTTCGTTAATTATATCTTAGTCACACGTTCTTTAATAATGTTTGTTTATAGTTATCATTGTAGGTTCGGTATTAAGGAACGCAAAGAGCCAAAACTTGCGCGGGTAATTGTTTATATACTCCTATTCTATGCATTTGTAAGGAAGAAGTCACTCAAAAGGACGAGAACCGGCGCTGGACGGAGAACCGGCGAAGTTACCCTATTTACAGTCAGTATCGATTTTTAGAGTAAAGTAATTATTTTACATAAGCAGATACCGTAGTGTATGAACGCTTGCGACTACAAAAGAATCACAAGCCCGTTGCCGATTCTTTATTGACTTGAGGATTTTTTGTGTTGACAGCTCGAGACAATATGCAGGCCCCTCACTCTCAAAATGTAAGCCTCTTCGAGATCTCTTTTACAATGAAATTTAGGTACTATCACACCAACTTACACAACCGCTCATAATTATTTATGCACCCATACCTTTTTCCATACATCTGTATACAAAAAAGACTTTCAGAAAAACACAGCCAAGTCTGAGTCCCTTGACAGTTTTGCGTGCGTTTTGCATTACTTATTTAGCTGACTTATTGAGCCTTAAATCGGTGCCAGAGACCCCCCTTTTAAAATGGTAGTTTTCTTTGTGCAATGACTTAAATAATTACTAATTGCTGGTTCATAGAAAAGTGTAGTGTGAACCATTAGTATGAACCAGCAATTAGTAGTTATTTAAGTCATTGCAAAAAGAAAACTACCATTTTAAAAGGGGGGTCTCTGGCAATTATAATCTGAACGGTACACTGTGGGGGTGTTAGTCACAAACCGACTCGTCCTCACCTGTCACCTCACACCTCAACTGTCACCTCACACCTCACCTGATTATACAATAAACTTTATATGGAAACTGTCAAAATGACAAAAACAAGTGACATTTCGATACCCTAGTTCACAATCGTACTAATTACGGGAAAAAAAGGTAGCAATATTAAGCCTTTATGATTAGTGCACCACTGTTCTAATTACAGTTATTTTTTTCTCGTAATTAGTACGACACTATTTATTTAATCGTATGGCGATATTCTACAATAGGAAAAAAAATATCAATAGGATTTACAAGGCAACATCCAGGTTTTGCAGCCATTGCACGGCATCGGACGTCAGATCCATAAGATCCTGCGGGCTTCCTGTGTAGACGCGAACTGGGCACCTTTGTATAATGTGTTCCATGGTTTGGTCTTCGGTGCCACAGTTGCAAAGCGCGGAATCACTCCATCCCCACTTATGCCGGAAATAGTTGCACCGCCCATGCCCAGTTCTTAGGCGGTTTAAACGACACCAATGTCTCCTGGGTAGATCAGTCCCTTTATATTTGATTGTAGGGTCGAGATTTTCGACAGGCGTTCCGACAGCTAGCCTCTTCCAATCTTGTTTCCAGAGCTGCTGTATGTCGAATGTGTTTTGACTTAGAGTCGCTGCCGCTGCGCATGCCGGGCGCCGAGACTTGAGTCTCGTAGTACGACACTGTGAACTAGGGTATCGATTTGACAGTGACAGATACTAGGTCATAAAATCATATAAATAAAAAATAAAAAAAACTTTAGATCAAAATTTCTCCGAATTCATCATCATCATTTCATGCTGCAGGATGCCTGGGGTCCGCTACCTAATCCCAAGAGTTGGCGTAGGCACAAATTTTTACGGAAGCGACTGCCATCTGACCTTCCAACCCGAGGGGGAAACTAGACCTTATTGGGATTAGGCTTGTCAAGTGAGCGGGTGACATGACTGTTAGAAGTTCTCAAGCCGCCCGGAGACCTCTAACTTGGCTTAACGACTGCTATCATAGACAGCAACCGGGATCAACGGCTTAACGTGCCTTCCAAAGCACGGGAGCGCTCAGTTAGTAAACACTCAAAGCGGTCACCCATCCAAAGACTGACCTCGCCTGACATTGCTTAACCGCACGCGGTACGCGGGCGCCGCTGGGCCACGAACGCTCCTGGAAATCAAAATTTCTCCGAATTGAAACAATAAATAAAATATTTGCACACAAGAAGTTACTGCAGAAAGCAGATGCTCTACGGTAGTCCTTTTAAATATTGGCTCCTGCTACACCCCGTATAGGGACCCGGGTATGTCCTAAAACTACGACCAAGACCACCGGGGGATGGGCAGCAGCATTCCTAGAGTGCGGTGGAGATACGGCGATCGCCAACCCGCATGCCAAGCGTGGCGATTATGGCATTTACCCCCATGAAATTGGGGGAGGCCTATGTCCAGCAGTGGACGTCCTAGGGCTGATATGGACATGGACACCCCGTATAGTGAACTGTAGGAGCTAAATCTCTCGTTTTTTCCTGTTCTTTCACACGTAAAGACATGTAACTTACTTATATCTGTGTAGGTAAGTAGGTATGTTTCGTTATTCTGTAGTTAAGCCTCTTTCAGATACAAGTAATGTCTCATCCTTAATCACTACTTTTCCTCGACGAAAAGCGATGAAATACCCCAAGAGGACGTCTATTCACAATAATACTACAAAAAAGGAAAAAAAATACTAGTTACATATATACATACATAAAATGCACGCCTACATTTCCAAAAGCGGTAGGCAGAGCACATGAAAATTAATTTTCAGTGCCACTTTTAGCAATTGCAGGTTTATAGATGGAGAAAATGCGATATAGCAGTGACAGGTTGGTAGCCCATCGCCCACAACACACGTCATCCTGGTTCCTGTAGTCGATTCTTACGACACCCAAGGGAAGAAAGGGGGTGGTGCTATTCTATAACCCGACACCACACGGGTATAGTTACATTATACAGGGTGACATCGGAGACGTGATCAGAAATTTTTTGACTCGATAAAGTATTGAAAGACAAACTCAATAAAAATGATATCACAGTTACTACTTGCAATATTGACTATTATTTCTCAAATTATTAACAGAAAAAATAATGTTTCATACAACCCTGGTCACCCTACACCACACAACGTCTTGTCATCCCTCATACAACGTGTGTCAAAAGTGATAGGGTGACCATGATTTAAGTATGGCGTTTATTTCTAGTAAAAAATTGATAAAATAAACTTGTTTTATTCGATGTAACAACTATTGCATGGAAAATGCGATCATGTGTAGACTGCAAAAATAGCTTTTGATTACGTCTCCGATGTCACCCTGTATAAAAAAATTAAAATCAAATATTTATTCTGAAAATAGGCCACAAGGGCACTTTTATATGTCAAAACGTGAATTATACAATATAAAAAAAAACCGTCAGTAATAATTAGGGTTAGGATTCTGGTGCAAGTAATGCAGTGGAATATGACGTACGTATATGGTCTCTGAGCGTACAAATACGATAAATAATTATTAATCAAACATGCAATGTTAAGGATGATTCACAGTAGACCGTTCCGTGTCCGGGCCGGGCCGTTTTCTATGACAGCAAACGCAACGGCCGGAGTATTTCTCTAGAAGAAAACGGGCCGGCCCGGACACGGAACGGCCTACTGTGAATCATCCTTTATGTTCCTAAATATTGATGTTATGTAATCCTAAAATATTGATGTTATGTTCCTTATAATAGGCTGCGAAGTATGACATTTTAGGCAAACAAATCTTGCAGGCCGGCAAAGTCCTCTTTTTTAATTTCCATTCCACATAAATTTGTGGCACAGGCTTCATGACATTCTGCCACTATGCGTATTAAAAATAAAACTTTGATTTTTTTGTTTTTTATTTCATTGCATGTTTGAGAAAAGCACTATACATACCTCGGCGGGAAATATCGGGTTACCCCTTTCGTCCCGGCCTCAGTAGTAATGTACTATTATTACTAAGTCCTTGGAGATGTATATGGTATCTAAACGTATAGGTATGTACCTAACAATAATCGTTTATCTCGAACCACACCAACAGTCCATACCAAAAAAAGAAACATTTCAATCAAAACAAATTATATTAGCAGAAAAATAAATACGTAAAATTAAATTTGATTAAAATTATATTGGTTTACGTCTTCAGGTATTTGTTTATCTATTTAAGTTTGTATGTATATCGTAGTAGGTATACCCATAGTACAAGCTTTGCTTAGTTTGGGACTAGGTCGATTTGTGTAAGATTGTCCCCCAATATTTTTCTTTATTATTATATTCAAATAATTTAGTTATCATATTATACCGCAGCAGAACCAAAGTGACCGATATAGCCCTTCGAATCGCTAAACTTAAGTGGCAGTGGGCGGGGCACATAGCACGCAGAACCGATGGCCGTTGGGGCGGGAAGGTTCTCGAGTGGCGACCACGTACCGGAAGGCGTAGCGTGGGCAGGCCCCCCACACGGTGGACTGACGACCTGGTAAGGGTCGCAGGTGTCCGCTGGATGCGGGTGGCGCAGGACCGGTCATTGTGGAAGTCTTCGGGGGAGGCCTATGTATATTATATCGTCAATGATATTCGAAACATATAGTTATCATATTATATCGCTTAAACCAATGTCTATAATATATTGGTGTTTGTTTCAAAACGATATGATGGATATCGCTATAAATGTGTATCAGATGTCGTTTTGAGTAATAGTAAATTGTATAACTAGCGTCTAAAATAAGCCATACCTAATACCACAAACAATATTAACAATATTGGGGGACCACCACCACCACCATATCAGCCCTAGGACGTCCACTGCTGGACATAGGCCTCCCCTAATTTCATGGGGGGTAAATGCCATAATCGCCACGCTTGGCATGCGGGTTGGCGATCGCAGTATCTCCACCGCACTCTAGTAATGCTGCTGCCCATTCCCCGGTGGTCTTGGTCGTAGTTTTAGGACATACCCGGGTCCCGTGTTGGGGGACAATCTTAGAAAAATCGACCTTGTCCCAAAATAAGCAAAGCTTGTACTATGGGATGGGTACTAGACGACGACATACATACTTATATAGATAAATACATACTTAAATACATAGAAAACATCCAAGACCCAAGAACAAATATCCGTGCTAAATGCACAAATAATGCCCTGGCCGGGATTCGAACCCGGGACGACTAGCTTCGGAGGCAGGCGCTAAATGTACTACTTTAGCCCCGATTTAAGAGTCTAACATAGCACACTTTACGAGAAGTAAAGAACGTTTTCTTGATATTGTTATGAACCATAACGATACACGAAAGTAGCAATTATAAAATGCCCGACAGTATATAACACGCGAGACAGCCAATAGTCTACCTAGAATCTCAAAACATTAGTAGGTTTTGCCAGGGGTTGTAACCGGTTAATCTCAAAAACCCCGAAATAGCCAAATAATTTGAATTAGTTTATGCTCTTTATCTAGGTCTGTGTAATGTATTTAGGTTATGACTGTGTTTTTTTAGATTGGCTGATTAAACATGAAATAGTAAACGAAAGAACGAAATTCCTAACCGGTTTTTTGTACGGAGAAATTAACCGGTTACGAGCCCTGGGTTTTGCTTCACAAACATCGACCTACATACAACATTACTAACAATTAAAAACATTCCTTGTTTACCAGCGCCGACGTTAATGCCTCCATAGTAATTTCAATCACAAAATTAATTCTCCCGCCCGCCTTAAATAAGTAGCGGCTCCAATCGATAGCGCGGGCGGGCGCCGGCGGGCGGAGGATACTTGTAAATAAACTTTTACTAGGGCTTTCATTGGCGGAGTTAAGGGTGGGGGGCGTGGCTAAGGAGGGGCTTGTGTGTAGTCCGGATGGCCGGCAGTGCGGGATCGGGTGCCGTGCGGGCGGCATGAAAGTGTTTTGAGTTGTGTTGTGTGGTTGATATTCAGGTTGGTATATTTGTTGGGTTATTTTGACTGTTTAGTTTTACATGCCGGGTACGTATTTTTTCGCTTTTTTCAATTTTTTGTTTATTTATACGGAAAATGTGGTTTTAATAGTTTGTGCAACGTGTTTGAAGTTGTTTTAATTCGAAAGAAAGAACAATTTTTTTTTGGAATATCATTATAACTTTTAAAACATATTTTGTTATTGGTATATTGTGCGGTATTATTTAGATATAAAAGAATGAAATTCTAAATTTGTTAAACACTAATTTATTTATATAAAAAAAGATTGTCCCCTAAAAAGGGAAAGGCACCGTTTGTTTTTTCGAAAGTCTGAATATAATAATAATAATAATAATAATAATATTGGGGGACAATCTTACACAAATCGACCTAGTCCCAATCTAAGCAAAGCTTGTACTATGGGTACTAGACGACGATATACATACTTATGTAGATAAATACATACTTAAATACATAGAAAACATCCAAGACCCAAGAACAAATATCCGTGAAAAATGCACAAATAAATGCACTGGCCGGGATTCGAACCCGGGACCTCTAGCTTCGGAGGCAGAGTCACTACCAACTAGGCTAAACAGGTCGTCGAATAATAATAATAATAATAAGCCCGCAGGGCAGCTTGTGGCGAGCTGTTGGGGAGTGACGACCCCACGGACCCGAGTGCTCCAGAGAGTCTCCGGTCTCCGTCTCCGGCGTGTCTTCGTCGGTCGGAGTGGAACCCCAAGGGGACCCGCAGGACTCTCGGCTCTGGCTTGCCTTCATTGGCCGTCAAGAGAGGAGTCGTCAGAGCTATATGCTCGCAGGGTGGAAGTGAAACTTGCATAAGTCGCGAGTGGGCACGGTGGCTGTTAACAGCCACTGGGTAGAAAGCGGTGCACACCTCTCCACACCCTGAGCCGCTCACACCGATGTTGCTCCTGGCCGTCTTTACGACGGCAGTTTCAGGGGCCCATCTAGGCAGCGGCGAGTCACCACCTGCCTCGATAACGGTGTAAGCATTGTTATGGCAGGTGTCCGGAACCTAAGTAATAGCCCAATCTCTTGACCAGCCAAACTTCAACACCATAGCCCAGTAATCTGTTCATTTTATTTACAATAGTCCCAACGCCTGCTGGGACCGGTTCACGGGTATCTATTGATGTACCCGTGAATGGGTTGTAGCAGGTGTATTACATAGTAAAACTCTCCAAAGGGCCTCTACGTGTTGGATCTGTGTCCCCACGCAAGCCTATCAAAAGACCGGGATGTAATGGCCCGTGAATGTCGAAGGAGAAACAAATAATAATAATAATGTTATATAATAATGTTTTAAGAAAGAGTGTAATCGGGTCAACTCCGAGGTCCAAAACGGATAGAGAGGGGAAATTAGGTAGTACATTCGTACCTACCCCCGAAGGGAAAATGCATATTTTATGGGAATTACATAAACAAAGAATAAGCTGTTGATGATTTATAATCTTTATTTATCGTTTAATCTACTTATCAAATAAACTAATAGAAGTTTCTAAAATAAAAAAATCGAAAGAATAAAGACTGAAGCAAATCGGGACTAACTAATAGAATAGAATAGAATGTATTTATTCTTAAAACATAGGTAGGTATACATTGTTGAGAACTTAAAAAAAGGATTGCGGATCACTATGTTTGGCCAGGTAGGCGTTGTACGAACATGATTCATGTTTATATTAATTTTCAATTATCATGCATAGTTTAAATATATCGTGCATTAATTATTTAAACAAAGTACATCATGAAGTAAGGTAATACAAGACTTAGAGACAATAAGCAATAAGAGGATAGTGTTGTGACGGTGAGAAAAAAAAAGCAAAGCATATTGACCAGTGAAACGAAGGTTTACGTTTCAGCATCGGCGATAATGGTTTCGTATGTCTGGATTTCCGGCTGTTCTCCTCTACAGGTCGCATTTTCTCAACCGATGCTCGTGAAGTTTTATGAGCATGTTTGATAATTAGGTATATAGAAATGTATATCCAGTACGTGCACCGGGACAGGTGAAAATGTTCATTCGTTGACGATAACTGGCAATTCGTAGCATAGCAATTCGTAGCGCGTACAATTACAATGCTAAAGGAAATTAAGACTTGACAGAAATGTTAGGCAGTTACTTATTACATTTTGGAACGCTGTCAGCTAAATAACTGACTACTACTAACGGTTAGGTTATACCGTTTCAAATTTTAATAGTTCGATGTTCGTATTCAAGCACATTCTTTTGTTAATGAAATTTTAAATTTAAATAAACAGGTATTATTATTTTTATTTGGCCAGCCTTACTTTGATATCTTTAAATATTTATTTCGTTGTTTATTATTGTTAATAAGGTACCCTTATAAATACCGTTCCTAATGAAAAAAAAAAAAACAGTTAATAAGACACATGTCCGACCCTATTACTAAGACATGTTAGACCCTATTACTAAGACTTCGCTGTCTGTCCGTCCGTCTGTCACCAGGCTGTATCTCAAGAACCGTAATAGCTAGACAGTTGAAATTTTCATAGATTGTGTATTTCTGTTGCCGCTATAACAACAAATACTAAAAACAAAATAATAATAATAATTAAGGGGGGCTCCCTTTTTCATGGCTTTCACTCGCCGAGCTAGATCTCAAGAACCGTAATAGTTAGATAGTTGAAATTTGCACAGATTTTGTATTTCTGTTGCCGCTATAACAAAAAATATTAAAAACCTGCCAAGTGCGAGTCGGACTCTTTTTATAGATCATGCGGTACGGAACCCTTCGTGCGCGAGTCCGACTCGCACTTGGCCGGTTTTTTTATAGCATAATATGTCTAAATTTTGTCCTTACTTGAAAGAAGCCAAATAGAATGTTCAAATAACTGAAAAAAATATGGCCTTGCTTTGAAGTATTTTCAGATTACCTTAACATGGAGGCGTTTTTTTTGTCAAATAAATGTTGTGAATTTTCATAGTTCTAAAATCACTTATCAGTTTATCACTTTGAATGTCTGGATCCCGCTGAAAATACGTAGACAGATATCACTCCAAAGTGGAAAATTTCACCCTGTCAATCATTATTAATTTGTCATCTACTTGTACTTGTTTATTTATTTATTTAAGGTTCACCAACGATTGTTGACATCAGCAGATGCGAAATCTATAAACTAAATAGGTACATTTAGAGATAGGTGTCACAATCACTTATAAGTAAACACCACATGCGAAACAAATTTGGATATAAACAGTGACAAAAAGAAAAATACAATTAAGACAACTTAGATTACTAACTACCAAACACTAGCATTTACGGGCAGTTGTTATTAATTTACCGAGCGGGTCGTAATGGATGTCCACCACGTCGCTACAATTATTACAGAGCTTGCATAACCGGCATATCGCGAAGTTACTACCTGATACTGATTTTCTAAGCGGTGGGCACAAAGGAGTCATGGGATTACGGGGATATCGTGATGGAGCTCGAAAACTCAGCATTTGTAATAGCTGAGGACATTCTATCTTGTGATTTAATAATTTATGTAAGAGAGATGCGTCTAAGATTGTCCGCCAGGTTTCTAGTGAATCCATTTTAAAATGCTTGTTGAGACGGTTCTAATAAGAATAATATAAAAAATAAATACGACGGGTCTATCTTATGTAGTTTAGGAGTTGCTATGGCGACGGATGATTCACAGTAGACCGTTCCGTGTCCGGGCAGGCCCGTTTTCTTCTAGAGAAATACGCCGGCCGTTGCGTTTGCTGTCATAGAAAACGGGCCTGCCCGGACACGGAACGGTCTACTGTGAATCATCCTTTATCGGGTCAGCTCGGTGGACCATAATATAATTCAATTCAAATAACTTATTTTCAGAACATGGTTCCATATACATCATGACTTTTTAATCAAAATCTTAGTTATAATAATGGTATTTAGAACTATGCAAGCAAAGTATAAATAGTCAAAAAATAATTTTAAAATTACTATTAATAAAATTAATTATAAAATTAAATTAAAAACCGTGTGGCCGGCGTGTGCTGCAGTATCGGGGAGTCCCACCTCTCGGCCAGCGTTTATAGAATGGTGTTCCTGGAGCGGCGCACACGCACCGCTTTCTGATGACGGCGTGAAAGCTGTCAATTTGCCGCTCCGCAAACATCGAAATAATATGAAACTTTGTATACAAAATGGGAGCCGCCATATTTAGGTTGGAAATTAGTCTCTGTTGCTAGAAATTGTAAAAGAAAAAAAAATACAGCTAGTTTTTGAGTTTTTAACGTCTTGTATGAAAACCTTAATAACCGACCTAGATATGCCGGATCCCATTGTGTATACAAAGTTTCATGTTAATCTAGCATGGCGTTTTAAAATGAGAGCGTAACTACGTTTGTATGGAGAACCGAGCTTACTGTGGACTCTTAAAATACGGTTGCAAGATAATAATAATAATAATCGTATGGCATTTATTTGCGAACCGTGAGATCTTCGAGAAGACAAGTACGATTGCCAGTTTTGTTGCACTTTTAGCACCACCCAGGAGTCACGTGTAGGGTAACGATAGGCACTCCCTCCGGACGTGGTGAAACTTCGATCTCCGCTTGTCAAGTGAGTGGGCAACTTGACTGTTAGAAGTTCTCAAGCCGCCCTAAGGCCTCTAACTTGGCTCAAGATTAGACCTGAAAATTCAAAAAAAACAAGTTGAATAAAAGCCTGTAAAAACAACTAAGATACTACTAACAAAATGAATACAAAAGTAACGAATAAGTAATTGCATGTCACGCTACCGGCGCTGCCAAGTGTTAAATTACTTTTTGCTCCCACCCCTTACTGATTAACACCACTGATTTGGATGATCATTTAATTATTTTTAATACAATCGAATATTAAACTATTACATTTGTTAGCTATGATAATATTATTTTCAGTTAGTTTCGGGGCTTATTATCAATGATATAGAATTCAGAAGAGGGAATATTTATGTTGAATGAAACACAATACGGCACGATGATCTAATTCAAAAGATAATACTTAGAGGGGAAGATTGAGGAAAGAAGACGTAGAGGACGGCCACGAATCAGTTACTTCGACCAGAACTAGGAGAAGGTAGACCGTGTCGTATCGAGAGGTGAAAGAACTGGCTGGGAGAAGGGCTTACTGGAGAGAACTGCACCGATAAGAGTCTAACTCTTAAGGCGAAGGGATGGGCAAGCTCTTTCCATACAAACTTTGTGCAAGTTTTTCTGCGCTTGTGTTTGCACTCCAGTTACTATTTTTGGTCCATATGCTTATTTTTTTGTTAGCTATGTCTTGATGTTTTTCTTTTTTAATTTTAATTTTTTGTATTTTTATTTTTTTGAAATAATGCAAAATTTCAACATCAAGTTCTGCGTATATCCAATATGTACCAACAAAAAATAAAATTAAATGCTGTAGTGCCAAAACTAACGCAAAAAACTTGCACAACCTTTGTATGGAGAATGGCTTGCCCTACCCTGCGCCTTAAATGTAGCATGCATGAAGTTTCGATGGTCAAATCTTGGCTGTGCTGTGAGTTGTAATAATTTTATTGTGAATAGCGTATATGTTGGTCGGTATGGCGTGATGTCGTATTTAGAGGTTCTGGCTCACATAGTAAACGTTTACGTTATAAATGTTATTTATTTATTTATTTAATCCTTTGGGAAACAAACAGGCAAATATAACACATTTAATTAATCATGACACAAGTTTATAAGCCAAATAGTTTCCACTACTAATCAATAACATCTGTTGCCCAGATCGAAATAACAAAATAATAATTTCATGCAAATTCAAGACGAGACTGTAGACATTCAAATTAATATTAATATTAATAGGGGAAACATATATCAACAACTGTAATATACATAGATAATCATTTAGTCTAGATTACATCTGTAGTTCTTTTTTTTTAATAGCAGAAACAAATTGTTGCAGAAAAAGGTGAAAAATTTATGAATATTGTTGATGAGCAAGCCCCAACGGTGCACTATGCCACTCGGACGCTCTCTGGGGTCATATTTTGTTTCTGTTCTGAAATTCTCAATCGTATCTATGTAGGTATCATATGTGAATATAATAGAATAGAAAATCTTTATTGCATAAAACTGTGCAGGTACAAAGATGGTGCAAATGTAAGTGTTTCAACAGTTACCCTTCCGGATATACAAACTGTCTTGTTTTCTGTCTCACTTTTGTTAGTAGCATTACATGAATTATTTAGTTTAAAGGAAAGAAGTAGGTGTACGTTTCAAACGTATAAGTTAGAGAGCGCATTACTCGCCAACAAACTGTACAGCTTGGAGCTAGGCGAAATAAATGTAAATGCCCACTTACTTAGTTTATACTTTGAGTTAAATAAAAATAGAGGTAGGTTTATATTTTTTCACGTCAGCGGCTAGAAAATGACGTTTATGCTGCTTGAAATCAGTGAGCAAAATGAAATTTTGCTGCGAGCGTGAAAAATCTTTCCTGCCTGAAACCAGTGAGCAAAATGCAATTTTGCTGCGAACGTGTAATTTTAATTTTTCATATACCTTTTCATACTGCGGGTTGTAATACAAACTTGGAACATTTAAACTTCATTCTCTCTGTCACTATTCCTTTGCATTATATGTTCTCGCCGCTGAGGTGAAAAGTTGTATGTATCACACGAGAGCAAAGATATTTGAGTTTGATCTCGTGTCTTTGAGTCCCTCACTATGCTCGTGATTCAATTATAGGATTTTTCCCTTACTCGGGACACAACATTAACACTTGCAACAAAAATCTACTTTGCTCTCTTGTTGAACAAATACCTATTAACACTTTCAGTGCCGAGAACCCGCTCTGCGGGCGCTCGTCTCGTAGGCGCTTTCCTTTAGATACGGGTTTTCGCATGTTTTTCCTGTCCGAAATTGTTAACAGTGAAAGTGGGGTGTTTCTTTGTGGAAACCATTTTTAATTATGTTCAGGAATATTAATTAATCAGCGTGTATAATATTATATATTTGTATATTTCTGTGCTGTACTACGAATAAACGTTTTTCTGTTTTATACGTAAGTTGCGTAGATACTAGGTATACTACGATTTAGCACCCTTGAAGACAAGTAAAATAAACAATACACAAGCTATTATGTGTACTAATTAGCAATAATATTCAAGGTGAATGTCAGGGTGAGGTCTTTAATTAAGAACGTGTTATTTGTTGTAATCCGACGGACAAATCCCTAGTCGTAACCTAAGAAGCGCTCCCTCAGTAAAACAAAACAACGTGCTCATTTAATACGTTTTTCTACCTTTTGTACAAAAACGCTGAAGCCTCCTCATTAATTTTAATTTAAAACTCTTAAACAGCATGCAATTACCTCGCAGATTCAGTTAATTCTAAGGCACGTCCCCAAAAACACAATCAAATCTTGCCCCACAAAAAACCCGTGCACTGTAAGATTTAATTTCTGTCCCTGCTTAAATATAGATGGTCTCTTGTTTAAGCGGGAGCCGGGGTGAAGGGGGGAAATCCCCCCCCCCCCTTTCTACCCTCCCCCGCGCCCCCGCGACGCCTAATTGAAACAAACAGGGGCGATTCCCGGCGAAGTCATTATTTCTACATTAACTTCCTAACACGGGGATTAATTCTTTCACAAATGTTGAAGGAGAAGCGTGTTTGGTTGGAATTCCGTAACCTGTTGATACGGAACCGTCGGTTTGCGATCAGGTTGTTTGGGATATCATTTTCAAAGGCTTATTACAGGGTTGAGGACTATCTAACTGACGGAAATGCAAGGGCCAACCCAGAGACCTAAATGACATTAATATTTCTATATGTATATTTTCATTGTATCACGTCTAGGAAATTAGTTAACACAGTTCTTGCTAGAAAGCATATCAAACGATTTAATTTATTGTCTAGTAGAAATAATTTCCATGATTGTATCTCTTATTTTCATTATTGCCTATCTCCAAGTTGGTAATACAGTTTTGGCATGTTGTCTAGTTGAACAACGCATTCTTAATATTTTTCCTCTATTTTTTTTATTTTTATTTATTAAACCCAAAATATAAAATTACAGTAAGCATACACCTTTTGTTCGCCAAACTGTATATACAGTTTGTTGGCGAGTATTGCGCTCTCTCGCACTTTTGTATGCATACTCAAATTTAGTATTATCATTGTACGAGTAGTATAAATAGTTTTGGGATAAAATGAGTGACAGTGGAGCTTGTTTCGGCGTTTCTTCTTTGGTCTTCTTTTTCAGAAACACTAGTAGTTTATGACTTGTTAAAGTGCTATTGCAGGATAAAATTCATTTACACCACACCTTGCCAAAAAGCGCGTTTTTCCGCACGCTACGCGTCCGGATAACCCCACTTTTTGGCCAAGTGGTGGTTGTATCGTAATAGCTATTTACGATACAAGGGTTGTAAAATAAAGAAAGGCCGATATCGCAGATGTTTGAGGCCCGAGCCGCAGGCGAGGGTCATAAACATGCGAGAGAGGGTTTTCTGTTTTACGACCCATGTTTTGTACACAATTTTACGTCACCACTTGGCCAAAAAGTGGGTTTTTCCGGACGCGCAGCGTGCGGAAAAACGCGCTCTTTGGCAAGGTGTGGTGTAAATAGCTATTATTTCATTTATTGCGTTAGGTAGCTATAGAAAGGAAATGACTACAATGTGTGACATAATGCAAATTCTACAAGACCATTGCAAGACCTGTCGCCGTGGATCAGAATGTTGGGAATGTTGGGCCGCAAAGGTGACGAATGAAACGAGATTGCATGTTACGGAGATGATGAGAATGATGAGACGAGTACCGTGACGAGGATGGATCGAATAAGGAATGAGTAAATAAGAGGAAGGCTAAAAGCGGCACGCATAGTTGATAAGTTCAGAGGTAACCACCTACAGTGGTATGGACATGTTATGAGGAGCGATGAACGTCATGTGACAAGAAGGGTATTCGGTATGAATATGGAGGGATGTAAAAGGAGGGGTAAGCTAAAGGAAAAGGTGGATGGATTGCGTGAGAGGCGATACGTACAGGAAGAAAAGTAAAGGATGATTCACAGTAGACCGTTCCGTGTCCGGGCCGGCCCGTTTTCTGTGACAGCAAGCGCAACGGCCGGCGTATTTCTCTAGAAGAAAACGGGCCGGCACATGGAACGGCTTACTGTGAATCATCCTTAAATGGGATAAGGGCAAGCGAATGATGATTTCATAGGGTGCCCATAAGGGATTGAGCATATTCACTGTATATGCTCAATCCTTTATGGGTCATAAACGTTTACAGGCGAAAAACTGTCCCTTCTGACCCTGTTGTTCACCCATTCGAGGCCCAGGAACGCTACGATGCTTCGTTGTAGCGCGTAGAGGTATTTTTCCGCCTTGTACCGAAAATTGGATATGGTTGAATATTGAATGAATTAAGAGTAAGGACTGAGCTTACAAACGGACTCTATTCGTACAGTGTCCGCATTCCTACCTAAGTACGTTAAGTACGTACATATTTGGAAAGGACTTACTGAATAAGCTACCTATGGCGTATAATTTTTTCCTAAATTATTCATTTCTGTAGCCAAAATCTTATGAATCTTTTACGATAGCTATGAAGCAAACTTAACCTAATGATCTTTATGCAATGTTTTTCTAACAAGTCCTGAATAAATAACGGTTACAACGGTCGGAAATGAAACTTATGTGAAATGTAAAGTACCTACTTACGCCAAAAAATTTTTCGCTCATATACATAGTCCACTTTGGATAATCTTGGAAGGCAATGGTTTCTGAAGGACTACAGTATAGGGTTCTTCAAGAAAGTAGTATATACAATTTTCAAGGGCCCATAGGCTGTCGTGACTACTGACCATAAAGCGGGCCGTACGCTTGTTTGTCACCATGTTAGTATCTATAAAAAAACGGAGAAATAATAAAGCAATACACAGAAAAACTGAACGTGCAACTAAAATACTACAAATACAAATACTTTATTCGTCGATCATAGGTTATACACAACATAATATTGCAGATGGTGGTAAATAAACAGTATTGTTTCACTATGTCGTACCCTTAGGCATACGAAGATAATAATATACATGCAGTCAAACGGTTATGATAATGAAATACGGACTAATTAAAAAAATGCCATTAGTCCATTACATTAGGTTGATAGAATGCTCAGTCAAAAATTATGTATATTATAATGAAATGTTATAGAATTATTCCAAGTTGTCTCTCAGAAATTCATTATAGGAATAGTAAGCCTTTTTGATCAAATATTCTTTCACATAGGTCTTGAATTTACAAATTTCACGTACTATTCTTAGATGTTCTGGTAGCTTATTGTAGATTTTAGGGGCCATACCTAAAATACTTTTAGATAAAAGAGCAGTTTTTGACGGATGAGCACATATCTGGTGTTGCAAGCGTTCACTGTTGAAACTACGAAATAAATGACTGTGTCTTTTGACAAAAACTACCAATTCGTGGATATACAGACAAGGCAAAGTTAATATTTTTAAATCTACAAAATATGGCCTACACGATACTGTCGGTGGGAGATGACATGCGGCTCTAATGCATTTTTTCTGAGCTTTGAAAGCCAAGTGCCAGTCTGTTGAATTCCCCCAAAAAATTATACCGTAACGAAGTGTTGACGACACGTAAGCATGATAGGCCGTAAGTACTACAGACTGGCTTGCAATTTTCCTCAACATATATATAGCATATGAGTAGCGGTTTAGTTTTTTGCAAACACTATCAATTTGACATTTCCAATTCATGCTACTGTCCAAAAGTAAACCTAAAAATTTTGTATTGTTCACTTCAGTAATTTTTTGTCCCTACTAACTCTCCGAATTATTCGCTCATGGAGTGTTCGCACAGTTAGTATTTCAATCAGTACGTTTTAGTTTTTTGTAGATTAGATTAGTTTATGCTCGGAACTTTTATTACTACCCTAAAAAGTACAAATCAAATCTCAACCAACTCGCCCCGCTAAACGCTCCGCTCGTGTCCTGTCCCGTCTACCCGAACTCCTCATCAAATCTCTCCCAATGTCATCTCCGCGCCTATTCAATTACTTGTACAAGTAAATCAGACAATTTACATGTTTATGCTCTGTGCTCTGTTTACTTAAACTTTCTGTTTGATGGGCAAACTCGGCTGTAACATCCTGTAACGTCGTTTTACGTTTTTTTTCCAATTTCGTTGTCGCGCGGAACTGCTGTTTAACTTTTATTGCGTTGCTGTTATACTTAGTTCAAAGGGGCGTTTTATAATGTCAAACATGAACATGTAACATAAAATCAAGTTACTCTAGCTTTTAAAGTTTCCCACTTTGGCTTTTCGAAATTACCGTGTCTATTTAAATGTTATTCTTGCAATTAAATTATGGCACATTATTTAACATGTGATTGATCTCAACTAAATCGATGACATGCAATGATATTTTACTTAAAATATCATTGAGACATGGAATATTTTTAAGCTAACATTTTATGCGTGGTTTTCATATGGGACTCGACTTTACGGTATAAAAGTAATAGAGGCCGCGAGTTGAGATACAGCCGTTGATTATTAGTGGATACTTCTTTCGTCGCGTTTTCTCTTTATTTTCATACACACTCTAGGGTCATTCAATGAATGAATAATAATAATAAATAATAATAATAATAAATAAATCTTTATTTATTTAAAGTAAACATGTTTAACGATGATGTGGAGGCCTCCTAGTAGGTGTTTATTCACCTGTGTCAGGAGGTCTCGCTCTTCCCGATTTGGTACATATCTTGTTCACCCTATATACATATTTCTCATGATAAGTTATTACATTTATTTCTTATATACTAACATACGTTTGTGTGGTTGTGTGTGTGTGTGTGTGTGTGTGTGTGTGTGTGTGTGTGTGTGTGTTTTTTTTGTGTGTGTGTGTGTGTTTGTGTGTGTATGTGTATTTCTGAGTGTTTTACAAATTTTTTTAGTTATGTGCCTTAGTATTTTAAATATCCATATAAGTTTTCGTATCCTGTTATTGATGTGTTCTATATGTGGGTGCCAAGACAGACGCTGGTCCATAATTACCCCCAGATATTTAGCTGAGACAACCTTTTTAAGATGCTTACAATCGCAGTGAGTGTTTAACATGGGGTTGCAATTATGGATTTTAACAGTTAAGTTACTAGGGGGTTGTGTACTGTTGGTTTTGGTAAAGCAGATATAATTTGTCTTTTCAGCATTAAGTGTCAGTAAATTTGACATTAGCCAAGAGTTAATCCTACGTAAAAAATGAATGAATAATTTATTTGCTTAAAAACAAGCGTCTATAAAATGTCCTACAATTTAACACTGATTGTATCTTGTTTTGCCAATACTGGCGTGGATTGCTTAGGGCATCAAATAATCCTAATCCGATTGTCAAAATACAGTTAGAGTAGCCATATAGCAGCAATCACCAGGCTATAAATATTTGTATACCAATCTTATTCCTTTCAGCAGGTTTCGCGTCATTGAGTAGGTAACATTATTTCGTCCAAACTTTGACATTTATAATATTTAATTAGTAGGAAAAATATATTTAATACCATACCTATCCAGTTTAACGTTTAAACAAAGGGATTATCAGAATAAATATTATGGCTTTGACAACCCGCCTCAGCAGGTTGTCAAAGCCAATAGAAACGGTGGAGGTTAGTTAGGAATTCAATTGTGTGAAAAATGCGGGGACCGGCAAAGTCAACACGGCCGTCGACAATTCTCGGTGATTGTCGACGTTGTCGACTACGAGTATGTTAATTTGGATTGCAGGGAAGGGCTATTATTACAATTAAATTTTTGTGACCCCATGTTGACTTTGGACTTAAGGATCAGGGGGTATCTGTACGCAATGATGAATGGGATGGCAGGTACGTTTTTAAGGTCATAAAGTATGCTATTAATTGACGACCTGTTTAGCCTAGTTGGTACTGACTCTGCCTCCGAAGCTAGAGGTCCCGGGTTCGAATCCCGGCCAGGACATTTATTTGTGCATTTTTCACGGATATTTGTACTTGGGTCTTGGATGTTTTCTATGTATTTAAGTATGTATTTATCTATATAAGTATGTATATCGTCGTCTAGTACCCATAGTACAAGCTTTGCTTAGTTTGGGACTAGGTCGATTTGTGTAAGATTGTCCCCCAATATTATTATTATTATAATTGAAATTTAAAAAATGGTAAAACACTGCAACTATGATGGCCTTTAAATGTAATCACCAAGTTCAAAGAGTCATCAATGTTTCGGTGATGGCACAAACACTCAACAGCAATGAAACTGGTACATATACTTTTCATTGTAATCTTTTGAGTTTTCTTGCAACAAATAAACTATTGATTGACTAGCTTTTGCCCGCGACTTCGTCTGCGTAGATCTCATTCTTGCTTTAGAATTATTTGTTTTCCCATACATCTTTCACCCTTCTTTACATCCCTTAAGAAATGATTACATTGAATATGAAATGCTCTTTACCGCGCACGGAATTTTTTTTTAGTAATCCTTTTTTCAAAACGAATCATCATCATCATCATATCAGCCGAAAGACGTCCACTGCTGGACATAAGCCTCCCCCAAAGAGTGACACAATGACCGTTCCTTTGCTATCCAGCGGACACCTGCGACCTTCACCAGGTCATTAGTCTACCTTGTGGGGGGGCCTACCCACGCTGCGCCTTCTGGTACCTAGTCGCCACTCGAAAACCTTTCCTCCCCAACGGCCAACGGTTCTATGTGCTATATACCCCGCCCACTGCCACTTAAGTTTAGCGGTTCGGTGGGCTATGTTGGTTACTTTGGTTCTACTGCGGATGGCCTCACTTCTGATGCGATCACGCAGAGATACTCCCAGCATAGCCCTCTCCATTGTTCTTTGGGTGACTTTGAACCTTCTTATGAGGCCCATAGTAAGCGACCATGTTTCAGTGCCATATGTCGTCACTGGCAACACACACTGATCAAAGAGCCTTGTCTTGAGACACTGCGGAATATTGGACGAAAAGATGTGCCGTAGCTTCTCGAACGCTGCCCAGCCGAGTCGGATTCGACGATTTACCCCTTTCTCGAAGTTGGCCCTTCACTAACTGGGTACCTTGGACCTAACTGGACAGTCTGTCCTAGGTATATAATCGTCGGACAACTTCAAGTAAAAGTGTCCGATTTTAACGGGAGTTGGTGCTACGTGCTCGTGCTTTCAAAACGAATGATTAAGCTTAGTTATATCAAATGTACCGATTCTAGACGAATGAGGCCCGTAAAATATTGCATGTACAATGATAAAAGTCTCGCTACGCAGTTCTTCCGTAAAACGTCCCAACAGAGCGGGTTCTTCGTGTAAGCATGATGGCCGAAGGCCGTAAGCAGAGAGGCAAAACATGCAAGGCGAAAGGCCGAGTATTCACACAAAACGGGCTTCTTATGTAAGGTTGAGGGCCCAAGGCCTGAAGCAGGGAGGCGAGAAACGCGAGGCCGAAGGCCGAGTTTCTCAACAGACTGGATTCTTTATGTAAAGTTGATGACTAACGGGCCGAAACAGAGTGGCAATGCATGCGAGGCCGAAGGCCGAGCATTCAAATAGAGCGGGCTCCTTATATAAGGATGAGGGCTGAAGGCTCGGAGCCATGTAGCACGCATGTAGGGCCGAAGGCCTGAAGCAGAGTGGCAATTCACGCAAGGCCGAAGGCCGAGAATCCCAACAGAGCGGGCTCCTTATGTAGGGCCGAAGGACTGATGCAGAGGGGCAAGGCATGCGAGTCCAAAGGCAGATCATTCACACAGAGCGGGCTCCTCATGCCGATCATTCACATAGAGTAAAGTGTAAGGCTGAGGGCCGAAGGCCCGAAGCAGAGCGGCAATGCACGTGAGGCTGAAGGCCGAGAGTCACAATGCCTAGACATATAAACCGATAGACAAACACACACGAATTATTAAAACTGTTGAAATGTGTTGTTTCGATGCTAAGGGCCATCCAATCGCTCCATTGATTTAGCCAATATCTTCAATTTACAGATTTTCGACCTTCTACAGCTGTATTATATGTATACGGATAAGCATAAATCCAGGGGCCTTTCAACTCGAAGTACGAATTTTTCTATGGAAATTTTAGTTTAACTTGTTTGTACCAGATGTCACTGGGTGCTATCTCTATCGCACTTGCATATTGAAGTGACTGGGATGCA